>MASP02000450.1:0-160726 GCA_001693025.2 Colletotrichum lindemuthianum | reverse complement strand
CCTCCAGAAATTCCCCCGCGCCCGCCTCACCCCCCGGGGCCCCCCCCCCCCCCCCCCCCTCTCCTCTCCTCTCCTCTTCTTTCAGTTCCCGCACTGCCTGCCTACCTACCCACCCACCACCTTCCATCACGTCGTGTCTTCCCAGCTGACACATCCCCGCCAGGTCATCCAAGTCAACCTCAACTCCGTCTTCACCCTCACCCGCGACGTCGGCGCCCACATGCTCTCCCTGCCCCCGCACCCCGTCACCGGCCGCAAGGGGTCCGTCGTCAACTACGCCTCGCTGCTCTCCTTCCAGGGCGGCTTCACCGTCCCCGCCTACGCCGCCTCCAAGGGCGCCGTCGCGCAGCTGACGAAATCCTTCGCCAACGAGTGGACCTCCAAGGGCATCACCGTCAACGCCATCGCGCCCGGCTACATCGAGACGGAGATGAACACGGCCCTGCTCAACGACAAGGAGCGCCTCGCCAGCATCAGCGCGCGTATCCCCGCCGGGCGGTGGGGTACGCCCGACGACTTCAAGGGCACGTCGGTTTATCTCGCCAGCAGGGCGAGCGGGTATGTAAGTGGCCATGTGTTGGTTGTCGACGGTGGCTGGATGGGTCGGTAAACCTGGAGAATGGGGAGAAACGAAAATAATGACCAGTCCAAAAACAATGTAATGCAAAAGTTTCACGTCACTGAAAATATGTTGAACGATGCAAGTTGACAGTCTTATTACTACTACTACTACACAGCAATCTACCTTCCAAGCTCACTGCTTGCTCGCCACAACGCTCTCCATCCAGGGGTACACCGACCCGTTGGCCATGGGATACCCCATGTGCAGCGCGCCCGAAAAGAAGCGCGCCTCCTTGGGCGTGCCGTACTCGAACAGCATCGTCGAGTCCTCGATGGGCATCAACCCGTCCAACGTGCCCTGCCGGAGTTAGTCCACCAATCTCCCCCCGGGATAAGAAAGCAACACTCACATTGATCAAGAGCAACCGCGTCGACGGCTTCTCGATGATACCCGTCTCCAGCAGGGAGAACTTCTTCTGCACGCCCGCCTTGTACTCCTCGACGGACTCGTATCCATGCTTCATGGCCATGGCCGGCGTCAACCTGTGTTTTCTGTCAGCAATCTCTCATCTTCATGTCCACAAACTCCGGGGGGGGGGAAAGGAAAGCAACTCACAGGAAGGGATACTCGTGCCCGTCCGCCTTGTCCAACCACTCCCGGTCGAAAAAGTAATGACACCCCGCCCCCTGCGCAATCGACCCCAGCACCCTCTCCTTGTGCGTGTGCGCAATGCGAACCGCATAGTACCCGCCCGAACTCAGGCCCCAGACGAGCACCTTGCCCATGTCGAACCGCCCGTCCGCCGCCATCCAGTCGAGCACGCTGCTCCACAACCGGTCCGGGCTCTCCGGGTCCGCCGAGTCGGCGGGGCAATCCGCCGTGCCCGGAATCTCCACAATCACACTCGCCCACCCGCGGGCGAGGAACTCGTCCGAGCGGACCGTGTTATCCGGGCGGTAGCCGTCCAACCCCGTCATGAGAATCACCGCCGGAACGGGACCATTGGCGGTTTCCGGCACGCGGACGTAGGCCGGGATTTCCTTGCGGTCTCCGCCCGAGGCGTGCTTGTGCGGGATGTCGACGTCCTTGATCGGACAGTCCCAGTTGCCCGCGGCCTTGATGTACGTCTCCTTTTGCAAATCCCACGCCTTCCACTTGACGGGGCAGGAAACCTTGGGGTATGCCGTGATGTACGGGAACCGCGCGATGCGGTACACGGTGCAGGCGCGGAGGTACAGGTCCGAGGCGGCCTTGCGGTCCGAGGCGGCGAGGGCGTCGGCCTTGCGAGTGAGGGCCTCGGCGACGGGGAAGAAGGCCTCGGTGTACGCCGTGGAGGTGCCGTCGTTGATGTCGTTCTACACCAAAACGTTTAGATTCGGCAAGGGACGGTAGGATGCGGGAAAGTTATACCTTGATCAGGTGCTCGAAAATCGGCTCAAAATCCTCGTACTGCCCGTCGTGAAAGGGGTACACGCTCTTTGTGCACTAATCCTCCGCATCAGCCACAACTGTCCCATACTGTCTGCGTCCATCGACGTGCAACAACGTACCGGAAACTTCCACTTGGTCTCCCACAGCGCCTTGATGCCCTGGTGGTGCGGCATCTTCCTCTCAAAGGCCTCGGCGCCCATCGCCCACTGCTTCTTGCCGTCCATCTCGGGGAGCTTGTGCGGCGCCATTTTGAGTATTCCCAAAAGACGAAGAGTATCCAAGTGGCCCGGGGGGAAGACTCGCTTCTAATGGTTCGATAGACCGATTTGATGGGACGAAGAAGAGAGAAAAGTATCAGGATATCACACGAACGGTGCGTTGCTTGGCAAACAGCGGCACCCGACCCTTTACAACGTAAACGGGCTTTACTTTATTGCTCCGACGGCGGTGGAGGTCTCGCGGTATCGAGGTCTTGTTAATGACTCTGTGCGGTAGGATAGAGCGTAAGCAACTGCAATTGTGCATGCGAACTGCATATACACGGAACTCCAGGGAGGGGGGAGGATCGCCAAGGGCGAAAAAGTTCGGATGTCCGAAAGACTTACTCTGACTGCAACGACGCGATGCGCACTCGTGTGATGGCACAATGCAAATCCTCAATCATGTTGAGGAAAGGAAACCAGAAAAAACCAGAGAAGAAGGAGAATTCAATAAAGGGACTGCAATATATGGAGAAAGTAAACAATTGACAATGCAATCCGCGGCGGCGCGATATGCACAATTCGGGTGAGTTTTAAGGGGCTTCGACCGGTCTTGCAGAGAGCACTTGATATACGCCGTCTCGTTTCGGCGTAGTGTGGGCTTTGTCTTCAATCCTCTTTTGAGGGTCCTTGGTGTGTTCGGACTTTCTTTGGAGTTCGCCTTTGGGGATATCCGACGGTCCGGTAGTGAGACGAACGAAAGACCTTCTTTTCTGCAACTAAACCACTCAGGTACGGCAGAGAAGCCATGGCGACGACGGGGATCTTATACGGCACCGGGACAGACGGCGCCTTGATCAGCTTCGGGTTCTACGAGAAGGAAAACGGCGTGGGTGTGTGGTCGTCGTCTGACATGGGCGGCGCTTTGGCCACACAAGCTTGTCAAGAGATCCTTGAGGCGCTGCAAACTGCGTCTGACGATTCGCATCACTCATATTTCTGGGAGGGTACGTCAGACGGATGTGGTAGTGGTTTTGGATCCCCTCGTGGGGGCTCCGATGACGACGGAGCGGCCGGACTCGATACTGCGGTTGACCTTGGTCCGGATCCGGAGTTGGCCATCTTTTGTTCTCCAGCAAAGACAGTCTAGGAACGACGTTGACGCAAAAGAACCGAACAAAAGAAAACTTCAGACACCACCGATAGACTATAGTACGGGAACAAGACTCGCAGAACATGGGGGAAACAGAGACGGACAATACGATGCGATTCATAGCATGTGAAACGCGGGGCAGAGGTGTTTCTGCAGACTCTCTGCGACTCAGGGAAAGCGGCATCTCGCGGGCAACAGACGGCTAGACCCTTGGCTCGCTCGGGACCAAGCCAGGCTGCTCCTTGGTGGCGCTGGCGGGTTGTCCAAAGGTGTCACGGGATGGCAGCCACTTTGGCGGGCGGGAGTAAGCTCGCCGCTGACTGTGGTCCCGCAAGCTGTCTCCGATGACGAGGCTGTGTAACCTTTGCTGCTTTTCGAAATGTCTGAGGTGATATGGACGAAGGGCAAGCCATCGAGATGGGTGAGAGAACGGACGAGGGCGTGGCGCACCCAGTTGACGCGGTTGTGGTGCTACTCCCATGACAGCCAGCAGTCCCTGCAGCTTCGGTATAGCATTAGGTAAATGGACGGGACAACAGCTGATGCGTCACTGTCACTAATTTACTCTTTATTTGTTGGTCTCGTCGTCCCTCTAGGCCATCGCCGCTTCTAGAGCTTCAATTCTACGTATTCTATCATCAGCAGTCGCCGGCGCACTCCTTCCATCATGATAAAGCAGGGCCCACGAGTCGACTCGAACAGAAGCACCCGATCCAACACGGAGGGCAGATAGGCTACTGGGCCTTACTCTTTTCGCCCTCATAGTAGTGGGCCATCTCCAAGCCGGCGCGTCTGAAGCCGCACTTGACATAGAATCCCTCGTTGGGCTCGCTGCAGTCGAGAATGCTCTTGTAGCAACCGACCTTCTCGGCGATGAAGTCGAGAGCCTGGATGATGCGCAGACCGAGCTTCTTGCCCTGCTGGTCCTTCGCGACGGCGATATCTTCGATGTGGCCAACGAGACCCAAGCTGTGGATGCTGCAGGCGACGCAGTCAGCACTGGAGAGAAGCAATGGCAGGTTATGGAATCTGTGACTTACAACTTGCGCTCGACAATCAGGGCACCGGTTCCGACGACGGTTTTCCTACTCGTGTCTTCTATGCATAGAATGTAGTAGCCGTCGCTGGCGGACAGCCAGTTGTAGCGCTCGGCAAACTGGGCCTCGCTGATCTCTCCGACTGTCGTAAGGACGCGGAGACAGTCTAGGAAGCCGGCATTGTAGTCGGAAAGACGGAGAGCGCGGACGACGTAGCCGTCAGGGAGGGCAGCGGCAACGGTCGGGGAGATGAGGTTGTCGGAGAAGAGGCCCTGCTCAGCCATTGTGGATGCGTGACTTGGAGAAAGTCGGAGCGACGGGATGTGTCAAGGCGGCAGTGGCACTAATGGCGGCGAAGATGGATCGAGATCGCGATGGGATTTGGCGTCGCGAATTGGGAGCTGGGTGCAAGGCTATTGGGTCAATTGAGCGGTGACACTTTTCGTTGGGGGATGACGAAGATGTAGCGATGGTGTTGTTGGGTCGTCGAAGCAAGACGGACAAGCGGTCAAGTGATGTTTACTCTAGCGATTGGGTTTGCAGAACGAAAGTGGGAGACGGAGGATAGAAGGAAAGGAGAAGAGCAGCAGAGGGTGGAAGTGGCTTCTTCACAGCGCGTCCTGCGTCAACTTATTGACGCGATGTTTGCAGCCGCGGGAGTGGTTCTCCTACCTTATCCGTCCACCAAGTTATCGCAACGCTGCTGCTGGGGGGCATCTCATCGCAGATCTGCCAACCGTAGGACCCATGTGCCTGGAAAGAGCTGCCTCCGGGGCTGTCCTGCATCGCTGGACTGGGCCCCCATGCCTTTTTTCAGGAGACTTCTTGATTACTGGAGGAGCTCTGCCATCGACACATACTGACTGGATGGACGTCTACAGGGAATTACTGCCAGCATTGACTACCTAGGTGATGATGGCTGTCTGCCTGAGGTGGACGTGAGACGTGCTGACATCTGAAAATAGCCATTCCAGCAGCAGCAGGCTCGAGAAGTCAAGATGACTTTGGGCCACGTTTTGTCAAGGTAGAGGTAGCTTGGTAGCTTACAGGCTGAGCTCTCCAGTCCGGATGACATCTCACTCAGACTGCTGTGCCACCCATTCCTTCATGACCTGCTACGTACCTTACCTACCTACTGTGGTAGGAACCTTGCCTTACACAGAACCCTTCGGCATGCATGCGATGATGCGCACTCCAGTGCCAGGGAAGCTGGGCTGCTGGGGCTGAAGCTCGCCCACCACACCTGCTTGC
Organism: Colletotrichum lindemuthianum; assembly: GCA_001693025.2. Lineage (NCBI taxonomy): Eukaryota > Fungi > Ascomycota > Sordariomycetes > Glomerellales > Glomerellaceae > Colletotrichum > Colletotrichum lindemuthianum. Next base: position 155,092 of record MASP02000450.1, on the reverse strand, counting down.
CTGCTAAGCCTCTGCTTGCTCTCAAAGTGTGGCGCCTGCTTGGCGGCAAATGTAAGCTGCCCCTCCGACCGTAATGGGAACGATAATGCGAGATGGAATAGGGGCCGCCAAAGTATCCATCCACACGGGATCGTCTCTGGGGCCTGTATGCGTGTAGCTATGAATAGCACACGGCTCCCTGAACCCAGCACGTCTATTTTCCAGAGTCTAACGACGCCTGGAGGATCACGAAGTCGAGTATACGAGCCGAGCAGCGACTGCATCTGGATTGATGCCAAAGCAAAGGGCCGGCGTCTTCACATCGCCTCGTTCAAACTCACAACGTGGAACCGTCCACAGATTCGGGTAGAGGTCTCGTCCCGAGCCCTCATTCTCGGGATGGGCTGGCCAAGGTGCGAAGTGATGAGTGCAAAAGCCGGAAGAGTTCCCAAGGGAGGCGCTCGCTGCCCAGAACCAAGTGAAAATTGCCATCTTCGATGATTGCTATGTTTCTCACAACTGTGGCAAAGTACGCAGTGTGGAAAATACCACGAAAGCTGGCCAGGCAAGGCCTTGAACGCAACTTGGCCTTTAGCCATTGAATTGTGGCTTGCGTGGCGGTCAAATCGCTCATCTCGGACCCTCTCGCAAAGTTGTTTCTGTCGATCATTCATCCATCGCTTTAAGGCTGAGAGCGAAGGCGGCTGAGCTTCTTCTGGAGGCGAAAGTCGACTTGCCATCTTCATGCCACCTTCATGGAAACCCGCCTGCTTAGAGAGGGCGGAAGAATGTTGGACTGTCATGGTTGAGGCGGTGGCACCGAGGGTCGGTACTGCAATTAATGGGTGAGGGAGCCACACAGATGGGAATAGATAAGGAGACGCGATAAGACGCCAAGTGATGAAGTGGCAAGGAAACAAACAAGAAGGCAAAGGCTTGAGAATGAACCTCTTTGGAGCAGAACGGGGGGGGGGGGGGGGGGGGGGGGGGGGGGTTGCAGTCGTCAGTCTGCGTGGAATGCCACAGTTTCAGCTTGTGTTCTAGCGCGATACCCCCTCAGAGCACTCGGCCCTCTTGTTTACTGCTGCTATATGCATACCAAGGCAATCAAGTATTTGACACACTCGGGCTGGTGTTTGGACGACGCCACAAGAAGTCGTCATTCGCGCCGTGGGCGAGATCGAGACGCTTACCTAGATGGGTAATGCGTCGAGAAAGTGAGAGAGAGGTCGCGTCCCACTTTGCCGTCGGCGGGAGGAATGCAGACACGGTCAACGAACACCATGCATGATGAAGGTTACTGCGCGAGGGCTCAAAAGGTGTGACACCTGACGAAGACGATCTCAACCGGACGGTGGTTGGAGTTGGGACACGAGGTCCATGATCCACAGAAGATGACGACTCGAGTTTCCCAAGTACCTTGCAGGCCCGAACGACGTACATGGCGGAAACGGACAGGGGCGTCCCCAGGCGACCTCGACGTTATACCTGCAAAGAGGCGTACCCACGACACTGTCGAGGTGTCCTTGCCTGTGGAGAGACGACGGACAAAGACGGCATTCTGCAACGGTCGTGGCTACTGAGTACAAGCCCTACCGTAGGACGGGGTACGGCCGGCGATGGCTGAAGTTCTGGTCACGGCCGTCTCACACATGGTGCCAATGCCCGTAGAGGCACCCGATATATGTGCTCACGAGTTTTATTTTGGCGTGCCTTGCGTTGGAGTTAGTGAGAGTAGAGGATTCCAGATTGGGTAATCGTCGTATACAAGTTTTCGAGTTGGGTGTTACAGAATCACCCAAGTCAGGTGTCTGTCTGCCTCACATTGTGGAACCTAAGTGAAGGTACATACTACGTAGCCTCCTGCCACGAGCTCAGCTTCTGCGAGGTGCTTCTCCAACTGTTACACATGTACGAGAGAGGTATATCGAGGGCAGGCAGTGCGTACCTAGCCACCAGCAGACAGTACCTGACAGACAGCTGGTTGAGCCCATCGTCAAATGCGAGGACTGGATTGCACTCGAGGCTGGGGTTCAAATACCACAGAGTATGGAGTGAAGAGTCCAAAGACAACGCCGGCCCAGGCTAAAAAAGTAAGCGGCTCGTTGGCATGGATGCCATCCCATGCCATTCATCCTACGAAAACATGGATAGATGGCATCGCATCACGTCCCCCTCACTCTTCGACAGGCAAGGGCACAGCCTTGGTGTAACGAACTAAGGTTGCCTTACCTTAGGCAGGTAGGTAGGTGCTCTAACCAGCGCCGTCTCTTTCCCCAGTGCACTGAGCACTCGACGCCGTCTCGCGCATGAACATCCCCCACATAATCCACAGAAAATAATCACATGCACTGCTGCCAAACCCAACGGCCCAGGTACATCCCTCGTGAGGCACCTCACCGTGAGCTCCTATTTGGGCCCTGACGCAGCAGAGGCTCAACATGTCAACCCAGCAATTCAGCGCTCTCCGCACCCACGTCAGTCCAGGCCAGTGCTGTGGGTGGGGTGTGGTTGTGGGGAGGGTGTCGTGTGTTGTTTCCAGTGGCATTTGCTCCGGACAAGCCATAGGTAGTTGTAGGTACCTAAGGTAGGTAGGTAGGTAGGTAGGCAGACGGTGTATAACTTACTCGTTCTCGTTCTCGTGTGCTCTTCGATTTGCCTCGCCTCGCCTGGATTGACCAACATCATCTTTTGCCTCTTTTCCACAGCTTGTCTCGCCCGACGGTCAATCCATTCCTCGTTTTCCATCGCGTCGGCATCTAGCACATAGGTAATCTGAAGAGGCGAAACCCCTACCTAGCACTAAACAGCTACGTACCCCATCTGTTCGCACACACAGAGAGGTTCTGTGCCACTCCGTTTTCCAACTTTTCCTATTCGGTCTGGTGTCTGGTTCGTCTGCCTCACCCCTCCACCACCCAGACATAGCACTCGTCCTGCTCTGTCCTGCTCTGGCCAAGGTCCGCGACTGTTGCCACTGGCGGCCGACCTTAACCTTCCCCTTTCCTCACTTGGGACTATATCCATATCAACATCGCAACCTAGTTTCTCTCTCTCATCTCCTACAGGGACTCGTTGCGCGTCTTCTCTCTTTCCTGGCCGACGCCTCCTGTTAGCTCTGTGCGCCCCGTGTGCTTTCGTTTCACCTTCTTCCTTCAACCTTCTTTACTTCCACCTTCCCAACAACCCTTCCTTGCCGGTCCCAACCTGAGGTCGGGTCAGCGAGTATAATATGTTGGTGACGTCCCTCACACCTCTTTGAGCTTGACGTCTGGAACTCTGTTTCCCTCCTTCTCAGCATCGTTGGTCCTCGATGCTCCGTGCCTCCGTATGCGTCCTTCAATCTCCAGACCACCATCCGCACTGGCGTCATCGGCGGAAGACACCATGGATTCAGACGACGAGCTGGATGAGTCCTCGCACTACTTGGTCCATGTCCCTCACGAGTCCCAGCTGGGTCGTACCGTGCTCCCGTCTCCTTTAGCGAGGGCTATCAGTCTCGCCACCCGTTCGACATGTCTGGCTATCCGCGTCGGCACTCTGATCAGCTCCTATGGCTTCGATGCCGCCAAGTTCACCACCCTGTCCAGTCTGGAGCTGGGCCGAGGCATGCTCGAAGGCATCCTCAGCAGAGCCGGGAGAGACATGCTTCACAGGACGAATAGCGAACTGTCCAGGACCGACGCCGAGACCGTTCTCGAGAGAAGCTTAGAGCATCTTCACCACGCAATGTCCCAGATCGTTTTCTGGACCACCACTGGCTTTCAGATGACGGGCACCACCTTTTCCGTTGTCTCTGAGATTTCACAGCTCTTGCTCTCGTCTCTCGACCAGTTCTTCGGCTCCACCGACTCGTCGCGCGCCATCGCGAGCATCATTACCCTGATTCGTCGCGAGTTCCAGAACCCAGCAACCGGAGTAGAGGGCGAGCGGGTGGGAGTCGTGGACCTTGTCATGGGTCTGTGTGCTCTGGCATATCTGCAGCGCAAGTGTCGTCGTTTTCTCGAGGAAGAGACGAGGCGCCTGGGCTTCGAGGAAATTGTGTGGGACGTCGTCGTGCTCAACGACGGAGAGCGCGTCGACATTCACGAGAACAGTCTTTACGGCGTACACAAGGGTCGTTACCAGAGCAAGGGCCCTGACATCTTGGTCTCGATGACCGGCGATCAGCACAGCCCGAACATCGTCGCCGCGCTCGAACGCCATGGCGGCCACGACAGCAGCGAGGACGAGGATGATGATGATCTCCCCGAAATCCGTCTCAAGAACCAGATTATGCGCGACTTGCCTTCGGACACGAGTGTGTCCATATCGACGACGACGTTGACCAGGAAGATGATCACCGTCGACTTCACTGGCCCAGAGCCTCCCGTGGTTACGCCTCCTCCGGGCGTTGAGCTCGTCGAGCGCGAGGTGCTTCCGTCAAGCGACTACGAGAGCGACCAGCGGCAATCACAGAGCCTTGTCGAAAACCCAACATATCGTGTTGTTTACAGGGTAGACAAGAGCAAGCAGCGTAGCACCATGCTGAGAGGCTACGAAGACCCAGACCACAACCACAGTATCAGGAAAATCGAAGACTTGGATGACAGCGACGACTCTGACTACCACCACGACTACGATTTAGAAGAGCCCCCACCAGTTCCCCCGAAGTCTTCGCCGGCCCGTAGCGTCCCTGCGATCACCGGGTCGGAGCCCACGCCGAATGCGAGCCCGCGCCGTACCAGAACGGGGCCTGGGTTTTCCTCGTCTACTGCCAGCACTCGCGCCTCGCAGATTCCAACCCCGAAGCAGAGTCCAGAGAATGCCCCGAATCAAAAGCGTCAGAGAGCACCCCTTGCGCCTCTGCCTGTGAAGCCGCGCCAGGAGACGACTGTGTCTTCACACGCCGAGAACAAGTTGACAAAGAGGAAGACGGAGCCACCGGCAGCCAGCAAGGCTTCCGAGAAGCCAACCGAGAAAAAGGGTGGCATCAGGCAAGCTATCAAGCGAGGCACCACTTCAAACATTTCAAATCTCTTCAGTCGCGACGGGGCTGGCTCCAACGCTGCCAGCAAGGCCAAAGCGACAAAACCCGCCCCAGCAGATAGGCCTCCGCCACGGACGTCGCAGCCCAGCCGTCAGTCTCAAACCCGGGCCGTCGGGCCTACTGCTTCTTCCAACTCACGGGGCCGCAACTACGAGGCGCCGTCTCCTGTACCCCGAAGCTCTTCCCGTGCGAGCTATATTTCCGTGCATGAACGGCGTCGGGATTCCATCGTGTCCCAAACAGAAACATACTCTTTCCACGCTGTGGATGGCTACAGACCGACGTCGCCCGCGTTTGGCCGACGAGATGGCCAGGGCGGCCTGCCAAAGTCTCGGTCGGAGAAGGACATGAACGATCAGAAGCCATCTTCGCCCATGAAATCCCGCAGGGCACGCTCGCACGTCAACACTCCCAGCTTGTACAGCATCGCGAACACGGGCTCTCAGACTTCTCTGGTCTTGTCCACGTACTTCCAAAAGAGTGCTTACACCGACTCGGAAGCCATTGATACACTGCGAAGGGCCGGCACGGTTGATGGAAGTTTTCCGGCCTTCCATCTCCTCCGCAACGTGACGCGATACATGCGCTTTTCTTCGGCATCGTATGGCTCAAATTTCCTCAAATTCATGGGCATCTCCAAGGAAATGCCTATTCTGAGGGCGTTGGACGAAACCCACCACGAGATTAGATCCTTCGCCCACCACACCGAGATGGAGGCTACGAGTATTCTCCTGGCTTCGTTTGTCGATCCGCAAGGAGGATCTGACACCACTGGGTCCACAGGAACGGGTGTTCCCTTGGTCCACTACATTTCCCTTGATCACGAATCCAAGGCGGTTGTCCTCGCGTGCCGAGGCACGCTCGGCTTTGAAGACGTTCTCGCTGACATGGCCTGCGACTACGATAACCTTTACTGGAGAGGAAAGTCGTACAAAGTGCACAAGGGCATCCACGCGTCTGCACGGCGTCTGCTGTATGGAGGCGACGGTCGCGTCCTGTACACCTTGAAGGAGGCTCTCGAAGAGTTTAGCGACTACGGCTTGATTTTATGTGGCCATTCACTCGGAGGCGGAGTGACGGCCCTCCTCGGCACGATGCTTGCGGAGCCGTCCTCGAGCGGCACTGGTTTCGTCACGACCTCCGAACCGCACCGCCGGCTCCTCGGAAACAGCGGCTTCTTGGAAACCGACACTACGCACGTCTGTCTGCCCTCGGGCCGTCCCATCCATGTCTACGCCTATGGACCGCCGGGCACCATGTCGCCTGCCCTGAGAAAAGCCACCAGGGGCCTCGTCACCAGTGTCGTTCACGGCAGCGACCTGGTCCCGTTCCTGTCGCTCGGCGTGTTGCACGACTTCCAAGCCGTCGCACTCGCCTTCAAGAGCGACAACCACGAGGCCAAGGTCGAGGTCAGGCAACGCATTTGGCAGGCCTTCCAGTCTGGACTTGCAGACAAGTGGTACACCAACACCAGCCGCTCGTCGGTTGCCGATGAGGACAAGTGGAGCATCTCGGCGTTGACGACGCTCCGGTCCAACATGATGAGCCTGAAGCTGCTGCCGCCAGGGGAGGTCTTTATCGTGGAGAGCACGAGGGTGCTCCGACGCGACGCATTTTTGCTGTCCGGCGAGGAGGATATTGGCCGGCCGGCGCAGCGCATTGTTCTCAAATACATCAGGGACGTAGAGTCCCGGTTCAGAGAGGTCAGGTTTGGCACGAGCATGCTCATCGATCATAGCCCGGCCAAGTACGAAGAAGCGCTCAGCAAACTGCGCTGGGGAGTTGTCGAGACGGATTAAAAGATGCGTTGCCATCATTGACATTTTGTTGGGTTTCCTTTGTTCACCGATGATTTATATCTACACCATATACCCCCCTAGTATGATGTACAATCATACCCTGCTGTTAAGCAACATCACCACGTCGTGTACTATCGGATCGTCCAGAGGGGCAAACCTGGAAGCTGCGGAAGAAAAGATTTGGAATCTCCCGCGGAAAATAATGTGGGCACGACCGCTGCGGCCGTTGGGCTCGCTCGCGCTCTTATTTATACAAGGAAACACAAACGTCAAATCTAAATAATTACATTCAAGCAACAGACTCGTCTCATCGTTTATTCTGGTTTCGTCGTTGTGATCTTTCCCTCGTCGTCGTAGAAAATCTCTTTGACCTTGACGGACCTCAGGTGATCGACGCCGTTGCTCAGCTCGCAGTCGTGGTGGAACAGCCACCAGCGGCCCTCGAACTCGACGATGGAGTGGTGCGTCGTCCAACCCAGCACGGGCTCGAGAATGCGTCCGCCGTAGGTGAAGGGACCCAGGGGGGAGGTTCCCGTGGCGTAGCAGAGGTAGTGCGTGTCGCCGGTGGAGTAGGAAAAGTAGTAGACGTCGCCGCGCTTGTGAACCCACGCGGCCTCGAAGAAGCGGCGGTCGTGGTCGTCGGCGGCGATGGGGGACCCCGTTTCCGGGTCGAGAATGAGGATTTCCTGGACCTCGGATGCGAACTGGTGCATGTCTTGTGTCAACCTGGCCACGCGGGGGCCGAGGGCCACGGCGCCCGGGCCGGAGGGTTCCTTGGGACCGAGCTGCGACGCGTCGAAGTTGTCGTTTCCGTTTTGATAGCATTGCAGCTGTCCGCCCCACAGCCCGCCGAAGTAGAGGTACGCCTCCCCGTCGGCGTCGACGAAACTCGCCGGGTCGATGGAGTAGCTGCCGCGGATGGGTTCCGGGTCCGGTGTGAAGGGGCCTTCCGGGTTGGGGGAGGTGGCGACGCCGATGCGGAAGATGTCGTGCTTGTCGCGGGCGGGGAAGAAGAGGTAGTAGGTGCCGTTTTTGTAGGCCGCGTCCGGGGCCCAGAGTTGCTTCTTGACCCAGGGGACGTCGGAGGTTTTGAGGACGACGCCGTGGTCTGTTACGGAGGAGGGGGGGTCGAGGGAGGAGAGGGAGAAGACGTGGTAGTCTGCCATGTCGTACTGGTCGCCATTGTCGTTGAACTGGATGTCTGTTTCGCGGTCGTGGGAGGGGTAGATGTAGACGCGGTTGTTGAAGACGTGGGCGGAGGGGTCGGCTGTGTAGAGGTGGGTGATGAGGGGGGGCATGATGGGCGTGTGTATGTGTTGAAGTGGTAGAAGGTTAGATGTTGAAGGTTGACGGGAGGTTCAGTGAGAGATTGGGGGGTTGAGATGAGAATGAGAATGAAGATGATGAGTTTATATGCTGGAGTTGAATACCCCCTCCCCCACCATCAGGTTATGGCGGGGTGGTGGATGAATTGGGGTGACGTTCGCGATGTTGGTCCGAGAAGGTAGAACGCGGGACGATTCGATTAGCCAGCGTACACCCGTGGCCGCGCTGCAGGGTGGGTTTAGGTGGTTAAGGTGGTTGCTTTCCAATTTACCCAGCGCATTTTCCCGGTTCGCCCCCATCCTGGACCTTGTCGGAGGTGCTTTAGTGCCGCTTCTTCGGTGGGGTCGTCATCTGTCCGTATGCAGTTGTTCGTTTGGATGGGTGATTCGGAATGCCCATTCTGTGCATGTTCCATGCGCGGTGTTGGCTGAAGAACCGGGTGATAGTTCCGGTATCCGATGGTGGTGAAGTATGTCACCCTTTCATTACTAGAGCGGGTTGGTGAGCGATAGAGGCTAGGAGAGGTGTTCGGAACCACGGCCGCAAGGTGAAGATGACTTTAGCCGGAATGTCGCGCGCATGGCCTTCTGCGCGGCGGAGCGGGGCGGATCGGGTCCGATGCGGCTGTAATGGTTTGGTTGACTCGGCCCGCAGGCTCGAAGCTTTGTGGTGATGTGCTGAGGTGAAGCATCACGCTCACCCAGGTTGTCGGCCTCTTCGCCTAGAAGTCGATGCATCCACATTATTGGTGGTGTTCCACCGCCTTTTCACGAATGACCAAAGGGAAATCTGCGTGAAGGCTCGCGAGACGGCTCAAAAGTCCTGAAGTCCCGTCTCGCCTTCCTTCCCCTTCGCCTGCCCCTTACCATCATCAACCCAACTAGGATCCTCATCGTCGAACCACGCATCCTCGGCGTCCCGCCGCTCCATGGCGTCGTAGTCCTCATTCTCATCTACCGGCGCGTAGTCAAAGTCCTCATCCTGGCCGTGGACGAAGCGCTCGGTGAGGAACTCGGTCCACCTCTCGAACCCCTCCTCTTTCGTCTGCGATTTCTCGAGGTCTGCCTCGGTGGTGAAGGGCCTTTTCTCAAAGTCTTTGGTTTCCGGGTTCTTGAGGTCCGCGAGGCGGGCCTCGCCGCGGAGGAGGGACTCCTCGAGGACGCGCGAGTAGCCCTTTGCGCGGCCTGCTGCCTCGCGCTCCGCTGGGGTCTGATACTTGCGGACGAGGGTGTCGTAGAGAAGGGGGTCTGGAAGTGGTGTTGGCATGAAGATGGGGGACGTGGACTGTGAGAGGGGACGGACCTGCTAGCTCGTGTTCTGCGTTTTCAAAGTAGGATGGGTTTCTGGCGAGGTATTCACGGCGACGGTTGTGAGAGCGGATGCCCTCGGCTTTTGATGGTGATCTCGGTGGCCGAGGGATTGGCTTCTCGAATGGTGGGGGTGTGGTTTCTTTGAAAGAGGGCATTTTGGCGCGAAGTGAGTAAATGGCTAGGTCGAGTCTTTGCGATGAGTGAAGTTCAGTTGAAGATTTTAGAAACCAATATAACGGTTGAAGATGTCACTAACGGAAACTCATGGTTTCTTTTAGGTGGGGCGGCACTACCTGAGATACCAAGGTAGGTAGGTACCTACCTCAAGGACTGATTGGATTGGGTATTGAAGGATTACCTCATCCTCATGGGCACCTTGGACACTCGAGTCGATACCGCAAAACACCATGTTTGAGCTCATTGAGACACAAGCGAGACGGGCAAGTCTAGGTCGAATCACAGCACTTTCTTTCCTATCGAATATCGATGTGGCTTCGCGGCTGCGCGCTCGATCTCGATGAAGGGCGGAAATTGGAGCCCTGGGTCCCTGGCCATCGACAAGCACAAGCACCTAGCGTGCACAACTTGTGCCGCTAAAGACACTGAAACTTACCATCGTCTTCGACGTACATAGTAATTAGGCCTTGGTGAGTAGTGGTCTCCGCTGAAGAGCAGTATAGCGTGCTTTTCAGTAGGTATGCTGTAGATACTGATGAGTGATGTGGCATGGCATTACCAGACCCCCTTGTCTGGTTGCAAACCGCAGCAGTACGTGGTACATAATATCCAATGAGGAATGGGATAAAAGGGGGGGTCAAGGAAGATGGCCGTCGAATCCCCATGGGAAATGAAGACGAAAAGCAGGATTTGGAGCCCGACTTCAACACCAACTTGTGCTTGTCCTTGTGCTTGGTGCCAATCAACTGCTGCCGACGCCACCTCGTTCTGCTGCTGCTGCTGCTGCTGTGCTTCACCTCAGGTTCCTTGCCTTGTCTAGCCACCGCGTGCCTTGGCATTTGATTGTTGAGGCATCTCGCCTGCTCTCCCTTTCACGATCAACCACACGTTGCAGCCTGCCTCCTAACAGAGCCGAGCGGTACGGATTGCCATGTTGCCTTTGCCCGACCGAGGTATGCCTGCTACTGTGTCCGTACCTCATCTCGCCTTACACCACCTCTGAACGAGGCGCAAGACAGGGTCCAGTAAGATAATTGTCACTCCTCCCTTTCCAGTCTTTCGCAGTCCATCATCTTTCAGTCCAGCCAGTCCAAGTCCAGTCCTTTCCGCGCTTCCGGTGCGTGCGTGTATGGCGCCGCCGTCTCTCCAAGTCCTTCGTTGACCATCCTGTTTGTTTCTCGTCTTTGCTCGACTCTCATTTGTCTTCATTCTTTCCCTCACACTTTATACGGATATTCCATTTGTTTTCCAGGCTCTGCAGTGTCGTCTTTCCTTCCACCACATTCACAACGTACCTTGCCTGATCCCGTACACCACAAGAAGAAGCCAAGAGAGTGCCCGACTCCCTTCGTCCCCCCTGGCGCCATACTGAGTGGTATCAATTCAACGGTCAACCCACCACCATCTGACCAAAAACCATCACCCGCCACCCGCCACCGCCACACGACGCGACACACTCGACACGATACCACACCGACGCGCACCTGCACCTACTACTCACCTGCTCACACTCCCGTCATGGGTACTGCCGGAGACATCAGGGCTCGGCTCCGGGCAAAGTTCTCGAGGAGACACTCGGCTGCACCATCTCTGGCTTCCACAAAGTCGGCAGGCGACACTCAGAGCTCTCAGCTGGATGCCACCAGTCTCACCCGGCAATCCTCGACCGCGAGAACCGCCTCGAGCTCGCGAGACCAACACCTGCACCAGCCCCATCTCCAGCCCCAGTCCCAGTCCCAGCCCCAGCCCCAGCCCCACTCGCCGTCCCAGCCGCAGACTCCACGCCACGGCAGCCCTGAACCCGGCAGCCTTCGCCCTGGCAGTGGCAGTGGCAGTGGCACTCGCAGTGGCGCCAGCTCGCCTCTGCTGCAGAGATTGAAGGCAATTACGGCTATCCGCGCTGATAGGGATGCGGAAGTGGATGTGCCTGTGCCCCGTGATGGGGAAAGTCTTCATCGTCAGTCGTCGTCACCTGCACCAACACAGGACCATGACGAACAAAAAGAACACGATGGCCTCCGAGACCATCATGTCCAAGGCAACAAGGAACCTCGCAGCAGCACGACTGTTATTGTAACAGACAGCTCCACTGGGACCGAAAACAGCACACCAGACGAACACCGGCCAAGCGACGCTGGAGACGACGACGACACGAAAATGCAACCTCCCCAGCCACATTCCCCAGCCGGCTCGCCCCAAGTGGCAGCACCTGTCGAGGAGGCACCCGCACCCGCAACAGAGCCAGCACTAGTGATGCCAGCGCCAGCACCAGCACCAGCACCGCTGCCCTTTGCCGCATCTGACCGATGCTCAGCGAACGACTCTATTGCCAACGATTTACGGCCATCTTCTGCAACGACAGGCGTTGCCACCGCTCCGAGTAGCAACCTCCCGAGCATACACGAAGACCCGACTCCCCCTGCCGAAGTCTCGTCCCATCTTCCGTCCGTTTTCGCGCCCGTATCCGTGTCCGCGCTCGACGAGAAAAAGCAAGACCTGCTTCAGCCGCTAAGCCTGCCGCAGCTGCCGCCGAACAAAACTGGCGCGCTGCCGGCCGTCGTCTTTGAGCTCGATCCCGTCCGTCAACGTCGTGACGACGACCAGTTTGATCCCCTCAGTCATGCCCTCGGCACCCCGACGCCACTCGTAGCAACTCTATCGCCGACCTTGCCGAAATCGCCTCGTCCTGACGGCCCTCCCCGTCGACAAAGCCTTCTGCCCAACCGCCAGACCACTCTGATCCGCACCCTGCTTGACGCTACGCACCCGCACCACGAAGTTGACCACTCGACTACCGACTCGCTGATATCCATCCACGGCAACATGGTGACAAGGAAGGTCTGGGTGAGGCGTCCTGGCGCCTCTCCCACCCTCATCACCATCAACGAGGATGACTTGGTCGACGATGTTCGCGACATGATTTTGCGAAAGTACGCCAACTCGCTTGGCCGACAATTCGATTCGCCAGACCTGACCCTGCGCATCTGCCCACGAGAGCAGCGGCAAGATCGCCTGCTTGGTCCGGAGGAACCAATGAGTCGGACCTTGGATGCATACTATCCTGGCGGCCAAAATGTAGATGAGGCATTGGTTATCGACATACCCGCCCGGCGTACCCCGAGACCATCTCCCCGCGCTCCTGCTCATCCTACTGCCATCTACTTTGCGGAAGAGACGAGGCCTTCGGAAGCCGGCGAGGGCTACTTTCCTCCTGTCGGGGCCGCCATGCCATCACCCAACCTCCCCGTGCCGGTCGTGGCCCCAGTGACAGTGGCCCCAGTGCACAACGCCCACGCTGTCCATCCCCATGGCCCTCATGCCCAACACTCTATTGCTGTGCTTGGGACCGGTCAAATACCACCGATACCTTCGCCTGGAGGAACCCGGTCTCGCGCATATAGAGAACGGCCCGAACGGCCACGCTTGGGCAGGACGCATACATCCTCGCCGACCATCCTCAACACTGTCAACGCCCAGTCAATGGCTGCTGCTGCCGCCGCCGCCGCCGCCAGCCATCCCTCCCACTCCTTCCACCCAAGACTCCCACCCTCCCGGACGCACTCCAACACGTCTGAGCAGGCCGCCGCCCCGCCGGCTCCCCCGCCACTGCCGACCCCTCCGGCCCCGGAGGTTCAGCAGGTGCAGAGAATCGCGACGCCTCCCCCGAGGGTAGCATCGCCCCGGTCGAGTACCCGGCCGAAAAAGACCAAAAAGGCCACGAACCACCCAACACTGCCGTCCGGTATACTGAATGGCGGGGTGCCTCCCATCAATGTTCTGATCGTCGAAGACAACCCCATCAACTTGAAGCTGCTCGAAGCTTTCGTCAAGCGTCTGAAGGTGAGGTGGAAGACGGCCGTCAACGGTCGGGACGCAGTCACCATGTGGAGGACCGGCGGCTTCCATCTTGTCCTAATGGACATTCAACTTCCCGTCATGAACGGACTGGATGCTACGCGAGAGATCCGGAGGCTGGAGCGAGTCAACTCGATCGGTGTCTTTTCCTCGTCGGCGTCCAGTGCGCCGGAGCTCACTAAGGGCGAGCTCGAAGAGAAGGACCGGTTGACAAACATGGAGCTGTTCAAGAGTCCCGTCATCATTGTCGCCTTGACCGCCAGCTCGTTGCAGAGCGACAGACACGAGGCTTTGGCCGCTGGCTGCAACGACTTCTTGACCAAGGTGTGTACCTTCTCTTAACGTCTTATGGATTTCAACTAACTGTCTCTTAGCCCGTCAACTTTGTCTGGCTGGAGAGAAAGGTCATGGAGTGGGGCTGCATGCAGGCCCTGATCGATTTTGATGGTTGGAGGAGGTGGAAGGACTTTTCCCAGAAGAACGACGAAGCAGAGGCGGCCAAGAAGTCGGCCGCTTTGAAGACAAAGGCAAAGAAGAACAGGTTGTCAATGACGTCTGTGCCGGCTTGATGAGGCATTTATTCGCGGAATTTGACGATCTGCTGAGCTCAAAGCTGCAGTGGTTTATGGAGGAACTTCTGACTCAGTCGCTGGGATGGCTGGAGGCGATCGGCTTGCCGTCTCCAACTCATGCGGTCAAACGACGACATTTGGCGCACATGTACATATGCGCGTTGTACATTGCCCGCGGGGCAATTTGCCACATGGGTTGAAGGGTTCCCGCCGTTGCACGGAAAGGCAGGTATAGCATCCGGCTGCAACGGATGAGTTTGCGCAGAGTACACGAATGAATGCGCAAAATGATACCATGTAGTGCGCATGCACACAACATAATTATAATCAGATTCCGAACAAACAATACTGGCCAGCATACATGTCGGGCGATTATGAAAAGCGTCTTTCTGACCTCAGGGTCTTGCGATGCTCACATCGGGGTGCTTCAATGAGGCCATGACTAAGCGCCCTGACCTGAGGCTCCACAATCATTTGATCTCGTGACTAAGGCGAGCTCCACTGGCCCGTGCGCCAGCTACAGAGAAAACGAAGGAAAAAATTGACACGACTTCTGGTTCCTCCCTTCTCATCACACACCTGTCACACTCTACCCAATGGTCCCGTCACCATAACCAGGTGAAACAGGCGCGCAACCGCGGCCAAACCAGATTGACAGAATGCCTCCACGAGCTGGCTCGTCGGTATCGCCATTGGCCATCGGTGCCAAGTGGTGCGATGCCCACGCGAGCAAAGCCCTGCGGTCCCGACCCTTGGCGCAAGCTGTGTGCCAGTTCTCAACAACACCACAACAGTCCAGAAGGACGAAGGCGCAACACGACTTCTACAGGTGGCAAAAGACGCGTGGTCTGCAGTTCCGCGATGCCCCCGAGAACGGTCCCAGATACATTGGGCCCACATCGGACCAGCCTTTTCCGATGAACCCTCTCTTCAAGAGTCAGCCTGTTTTGAGCGAGGACATGCGGGAGGAGATTTACAAGCGGGTCAAGCATCAGAGCCAGTCGCTGAAGGCTGTTTCGGCGTCATTGGGCGTCGACGTCCGCCGCGTCGCTGCCGTCGTGCGGATGAAGGAGATTGAGCAGCAGTGGGTTGCAGAGGTAAGCATCTTTTTTTCGTCTATTCTTTTCACCGTCCTCGGACCCCAGCATCATGATGATCAACTTTCCAAATCGATTAGTCTTGAAGACACAACACATGGTTACACTTATGGCACTGCGAGCCTCTCTGATTTGCTACCTATTCCATCCCGTTGTTATCGCATCGACTTTCAAGACAGTCACTAACAACGCTCTCAGTCCAAGCCGCTCGCGAAGCCCTACTCCAAGGCGATTTTGGGCATGCTCCCTCAGACGCCCCTCAGCAACAGGGCAGACAGCCAGAACTCACATGAGCCCATCAACGAGATTCACGTCCACAAGCTCACGTTGCAACAATTGTTCGTGCCAGTGTCGGAGTCTCGTGAGTTCACCAGAGAAGACGCCGCCCAGGCTTTCCACAGGAACATGCTCTCGGCGGACGAGCGTTCGCCTCTGAAGGAGCTCGTCGACTTGAGAAAAGATCTCGCTGAGGGATATGTCCACGCCGATGCGCAGCGGAAGTTCCAGGCGGCTACTCGCGCGGAAGAGGACAAGCTCGTCGCGAGAGAGCAGAATCGTCTTCAGAAGGACGAGAAGGACACGAAGCGCGTCGATACCGGCCGTTTCGAGTTCCGGTTCAAGGAGATGACGGCCGAGGATGCCGGCAAGAACGGCCGCGGCAGGAAGGCCGTTGGCTGGCGGTATGGTGTTCCCTTTTACGACCGTAGGAAGGGCGAGGTCAAGATCCCGACGTCAGTGCCATGAGCGCGGTGCTCCCTGGTGCGATTTCAGGTCGCCATGCGTGGCCTTATACCCGACACGTCACAGTGTCACGACCGCGACCAGCATGGTCAGGTCCACGGATGGCGTTTATCCCCTTGTATTGATAAGCGACTGTAACTACCTATTGTATTATGTACATCTATCTGTATAACGACGAATCAAGCGAAGAGGGCAGGCCACAAAGGAGCCAGCCCAGCAACAACTTTTATTTCACGCCACGCTCTATAGCATATGCTGTTGATGTGAAGCCCAGTCTACGACGTGATGTCCCTCAGCCGCGTCCACAATGAGGTTCTTGCGGATCTGGTCGATTTGCTCCTGTGATATTCGACACTCGTCTCGCACGTACGCCTCGACCGAACCGTATTCTCGACGAATATGAGCCAGCGTCGACAGCATATTCTCCTTTCTAATTCTCGTCAACACACATTCACCTCGCAAGACAAACTCCGCCGGTCGGAAACGTACCTCGCCCCAATCATGCGTCTCGCACCTTCGGGATCCCCGCGCAGGGCGTCGGTGGCGAGCAGGTGGTTAACAATCTCCTCGCGGCGGGACTGCAACCCCGCGTCGGTGAGGCTGTACTCGTGGGCGACGACGGCGTCGTCGAGGCCGCAGAGGGAGAGGATCAGGGCGCAGATGACGCCGGTGCGGTCTTTGCCGGCGGTGCAGTGGATGAGGATCGGGGACGGGGAGGAGGCGAGGTGGGTGAGGATCGTGGTGAAGGGGGAGTGTGGGTGGGAGGGGGAGGATGCGGTGCGGAGGATGGAGGCGTAGGCTTTGGTGAAACCCTGGGCGGTGTCAGTTGAAGGTTTGAAGATGGGATACGGAGGATTGGAATGGGCGAGAGGGAGGGTGCGTTCACCTCGGTTCCGTCGGCGCTGTAGTTCCTGTACCGCAAGGCGATTGCCTCGGGCCCGTAGTCCTCGTCGAGAAAGACGGGGAGGAAGACGCGGGTGCTGCCGGGTAGAGTGCGGATCGGGGCCGGGGATCCGGAGGCGGCGAGGCGGTTGAGTTCGATTGCGGAGCGGAGGTCGTAGACGTGGGTTATGCCGAGGGGGAGGAGGGCGGATTCACCGGCGGGTGTGAGACGGGACGGTTCGGCGGAGCGGTAGATGAGACCCGGGCGGACGATGAGGGGTTTTGATGAGGAGGAGGAGGGGGAGGGGAGGGGGTAGCCGCCGATGTCGCGGAAGTTGGGGATGCCTTCGATGGGGTGGAAGGGCGGGGAAGGGAGTGGTTGAGAGGACATGGTGGCGGTGCTGCGGGCGAGGTGTGAAAGTTTGGCGGGGAGGTGATAACGTGAGGTTTGGTGGTGATGTGAGGCTTGGTGGTGAGTGAGGTGGGGGTGTACGGAGGTGGCTCGAGGTGATCGGGGCCGAGGTGAAGTTTGCGGGGTCGGCGGAGTCGGCACCGAGGCAGCGCGGCGGGGAGATTGTGTGTATCGGTCGGTGCTGATCCAGGACCCCGAGAAACGATTCAGGGTCCATTTCCGGGGCACCGGGTCGATGGTCTCGGATGCTGTGGTGTGCGGACGATTGCAAGTGGTGATGGTAACGGTGACACACACTCGCACATACACGCAGGAGCACACGGATGGTGACGATGATTCGGTCGTGGGTTTCAGTGGCACGGATTGGTATGCGAAGTGACGACTGTGGAAGCACGCTGGCATCCGGACAGCACGAGCAAGTTCCGAGGTATCGTGACACGACTACTTTTTCGAGGCGTACACTCGGCTTGGTGTAACTTTAACAGCTGCAGATTGTTCTTTGAGCACGTCTCCAGGCGCACCGGCGATGCCCGTTGTGCAGCGTTCGGTGAAGTCGAAAGGAATCAGGTAGTTCACGCAGTCTCCGAATGGTCCATCCATCTGGCCTCCTTGCCAGACCCAGAGCTCCAACAAACACCCGACGAATAAAGTCCTCAGATCTAGCTGCCATCCGAACGCTCGGCTTGAACTCTCCCAATTAAGCGCCGATCAATCAGGAACGAGTGCCTGCAATCCGACGAACACTCACAACTCCATGCATATTGTTCACGAACTGTCCGAATCGACGGCTCACGTCGAACCAACCTCAACTATCTGTACACAGCACACCATTTCGTGACCCAGAGGTCCCCTGACGCACTCTTCCCACTAAACACAAGCCAAGCCAGTTCAAGCTTAAACACCAATGTCACCCCCCGTCCAGCAATGACACGTCCGTGACAACAAACACCCAAACTCGTTCCTCAGGCCCACCCGTGGCTTCCCAAAGCTACGCGAAAGGCGCCTTCTGCATCGCTGATTCGTCGGACGAGGGTCGCTGGTATGCGCACGCTACGTCATAAGGGACCATCGCGAAGAAAGACAGAGAAGCGTCACAATTGCAAATTTCCTTGAATGACGCCAAAGAAGAAGAACGATTTTTGTTGTAAACTAACTGCTGCAATGACCCACGGACCCTGACGCAGGCCTTGAATGATCTTGAACTGGACCAGTTTTTTTCTTGCTCCACCCTTTGTCCCTGCACCTAAACGCTGTCCTTTGGCTGTCCCTGCCTGGCTCTGTGATTGTTTGGGACCAAGTGAGGTGAGGTAACACCACCAAAACCAGTACAGGACCTGATTCACCCTACTTGCCTAAAAAGCCCTGAGAAGCCCACCACCTTACCTCCCCGACCCTTACCTTGACCTACCTTGTCCAGATCCATTCTGTAAACCACCGCCAGCAATACCTATCTAGCCTACTATTTTAGCAGCAATCGAGCCGTCGCAATCCCTCCTTGCGCCAAACCCGCAAACAAACACATACACAACAGAACCCCCCCAAAAAATCAGAAAGAGACCGCCAAGATGGGCCTCTTCGGCATGGCGACGAGTTATCTCGCCTTCTCCGTGCTGCACTTCTTCCAGCTCGTCCTCGCCATCACCGTGTGCGGGCTCTACGGCGTCGACCTCCAGCGCGCAAAGAACGCGGGCGAATACGTCGACTCCAAATGGGTGAGTGCCGTCAACCCCCCTACCCTTCCCTCTGTCGCAGTATCCTCGCCAATTGTATGTTGAACATGGGCAACTGACGATGAACAGGTCTTTGCCGAAGTCGTGGGCGCCCTGTCCGCCTTCACCGCCGTGCTCTACTTTATCCCCTTCATCAAGCGCTTCGCCGTCGTCTGGGTCTGGGATTTCGTCCTCTTCATCCTGTGGATCGCCGTCTTTGGACTCTTTGGTAATGTAAGTCTTCTCCCTCCCTAGTCCCCCCTCGACGCAACCCCCATCCTCACATGTCGTCCCTTCACAACATGAGCTAACCAACCCCTACAGATGTACATCAAAGAAGACGCCGAGGGCGACAGCAACATCCAGCGCATGAAGAACGCCGTCTGGGTCGACCTGGCCAACGCCCTGCTCTGGCTCATCAGCGCCCTGGCCACCGCCGGCTACTGGTGGAGCCACCGCGAGCGCCGCACCCGCTTCACCGGCCGCGCCAAGGTCTAGATCACCCCCCTTGCCGACGGCAGTTTCCTGCTCGACACCGGAGCCGGACAGGTCCAGCTGCAGCCTGTGGAGCCGGAGCCAGATCCAGAGACAGAGCTGGGCTTGCTGCTCGAGAAGGTGCCGTTGCCATAGGCCTCGATGCGATGCGTTGGACGACGCGACGCGAGATGGGCAAAAATGAGAACCAAAAAAAGAAAAGAAAAAAAAGGGAACAGAAAGCCGGTGTTTGGGAGTCTCCTTTCTTCCTTTGTTCGCTGCAAACACGATACCAGAACCTCGGCCAGGTTCACAAGTCTTTTATATTCTTCTTCCACACGGGTTGCCCCGACAAGTATTGGAACGGTCTTAGTTTATCAGCTTTACATGGTCCTATGGCCTGAATCAGAGCTACTATGCATCGCATCTTGCCTCTCAGGAGGGTAGTATGAGCGAAACCTTGCAAGTCAAGTGTGGTCACCAGCCTTGTGAATCTTAATAATGAAGAAACGTCAGTGTCCCGGCACATCGTCTCAGATAAATAAAAGCGATCCAAAAAATTGGTTAAAACAAGGCGTGCCCTGTCGTTCAAGGTGGATGGACACATGTGTGGCATTGGGTTGTTCCGTCCATCATACGTTTGCTAGTATCAGTAGTTATTACCCTACATTGTAGATTGTAGATACTAATGACGAGAAACTACGCGAGATGGTGAGCAACATCACGGCCACTATGTAGCAGAGCACGCGACTCAGGCGGGTAGTCTATCATTGCCAACGACTGCGATGCCGACTCGACCAAAGGAGGGAACAACCTGGACTAATATTGCTGGCAGCCTCACCGTGACAACTCCAGGGCCTCGACAGTAGTCTGTGCGGAGCCGACCCGCGACGGGAGCTGAATCGCGCGCCGGCGTCGTCCGCTCGGATGCCGCAACCTCCGTGCAGCTGCCCATCCCGGACACGGACTAAAAGGATGCACCGGAAGTTGCCCGGAGGTGTGCAACCACTCCAAACCACCCGCTCACTGTTACGGCGTCAGGGAATCTTTTTCCGTCTCATCATCGGCAGCAGCCTCAGCCCGCGCTTCCGCCACGAACCTTGGCGGGTCCCACGACAAAACCTTGGTCCCAATCGCGACAGGCCCGGGGAAATTCTCCTAAAGGCTCCTGGGAACGTCCTTCCTAGGGCAAACCAATACCAAGTCCGGCGTCACCCACCGTCTTAGACTGGGGGAGAAAAAGCCAATCCAAGGTGGGCCAAGAGGTTGGGAGGATGCTCCGTCTTCTGCCCGCGACCCCGCAGTCACAATTGTCGAAACGGCGCCTACCCCAGTCGTGGAAGCGCTGTGACGTAATGGTCGCGATGGCCTGCCAGTGTGCTCACGGCGACTCTTGCTAGATTAGCGAGCGTGGCGCGGCACAAAGAAATTCAATCGAAAGAATCGAAGCACCCGTCACGACTGAACGGTGCTGACTGTCTTTGCCGAGACATGCGAGACTCCCAACAAGACGCACCGCCGCTAGAGGCAACGAAATGTCTCGCAGAGCACTCTGATTGACGCTGCAGACCTCTTGCCGATACTGCAGACGCTGGCTGACTTGCATTGGGGAGAGTTCCGCCACAGTGATGCCAGCCAAGGGCGGCGCCTCGGAATACTCTGCCCGTGTCTGTTCACGTACGCAAGAAATGGCTGTCCGCTCCACGTGTCGTTCCTCGTCGGAGAGCCGCACCCGGGAACTGCAGCGGGAGTCGGCACGCCTTGACACGCCCGTTTGAAAGCCGGTGTGAGGACAGCGACCCCGGAGTCGGTGGACGTGATCGGAGGCCCCCAAAGACGTTGACAAGGGAAAACAAGACAGGCCGATGCGTTATTTTGCGGCTCGTCCAGTGCTTTGCCCATCAACGCCAAAGCATCGAGTGCTGGTGCAGTGCGATGCGGTGCAGCGCAGCATCCGTAAGCAATGGTAGGCGAGACGGACGCAGAAGGGTGGCCACGCAGGGTATTGAGCAAAAAGTCGACCCACGTCAATGCACTTGGTTGAAGAGGGCAACGATCGACCTCGCGATCAGCGCGCTTCTTTCTTCCTGGCGTTCAGGGTGTAGCCCCCGCCATACAAGCGCATCGGCCGGAATTCGCATACTGCGTCAAAAGTCCGAGAAGAAGTGAGAGGGCCTGACTTGTTGGATTTCGGCAGCTCCACGACTCCATGGTTGCGCATAACAGTACAAGGTGTTTGCAGACGTTGTGCTCGCGACACCGACTAGATCTCTCGGCCGGCACCGAAAACAGGGATCGGGGGAGGAGAGGCGCGTCGGAGAAGAGAAGGCCGAGGGGCAAGAGACAACTGCTACGTTGGGTGGGCAAGCCGCTGACCGCCCAAGTTAGTCAGAGGCCGGAGTGACCTCCTCGGCGGTGATAGGCGAGGCGCACATGTGGGAGTCCTCCGACACCACAGAAACGCTTTGCCGGGGGTGTCTAGCTGGTGTCGACGACGCAGAGATGACGGTCAGCATGCAGAGAAGCGAGCGGCGGCATCGGCGGCAGAAGCAGCAGTAGCAGCAGCAACAGGGACCAGTCCCAGTGGCGTTGACTGCAGAATAACGACATGTGTTTTACTCCCAGTGCGATGTTGTTGCCACCGGCTCGCCTCCATCTGATAGGAATGGAGGGTCGAGAGGTGACTGTGATTGGTCTGTCGGAGAGGATAACCATGCCGGCGTGAACTTGGCCGTCGTCTCGTTAGTGCCCGAAGAATGGTAATGTATCAACGCGTGCTTTGGGGTTCTCGGGCTGGTCTGTGGCCGGCAACAACCCCCATTCTAAAGTTTGGACCCCCAATCATGGTGATACGATAGTGCAGATGGTTCTGGCGGCCCCTGTGTTTGGTTGCTCGAGCGTGCGGCGACGATCCACGTTGGCGATCGACAGTGGACGTTCCAGTTGGGCGGCGCGATACGATGAACCCTGCCTTGGGCCGTCAGCACCGTCGTTGAGAAGATGTTGAAAGGATGTTTTAGTCGGGTAGTGCTGGTAACGGGGAGGGCATTCGACAGTGCCTACTGTGTAGGTAGAAAGCAACAAGAGGCGTGGTGTACGGATAGAGAGGCTGTGTCGTTGGAAGCGAAGGTGGTTGAAATGTATCCATACGTGAGAGAGAAGGAACCTGCTCACCGATACTTTGGAGGGGTCTCTTCCAAGGTACAGACACGGCGAGGTTGGGCACTGCAGATACCCACAAGGCTCGTTGAGGAATGTCGCTGCCTAACGAGGGTACGTACCGCCACCGTTTCCTGCAGACACAACAATGGAAGGCCTCACTGGTTGCCGGTACGTACCTGAGCGTACCTTCTTTAGTTGTACAGTACACTGACCGCTGCCTCAAGGTTCCTGCGCCTGCAAAGTAGCTTCGACGGAAACTCTGAGTACACATCTCCTACCTACCTGCCTTGGATATGCTGCAGGCGCGCTGTCTTGATACCCATCTACGCCGAAAGACGAGGCCAAAAGACGAAAGACGATGGACGAAAGACGATGGCAAACGGCATGGGAGGAGAGACCATTGGACCCTTTACACTCCAAATCTCTCCTGCGTGTGTGTTACCTTGCTTCGGGGTATTAGCAGGTGGCAGGGTATCAGGGTCAAGATGTCTGTCTACCTACTCAAAGAGGCAGGTTGGCAGCTGGTCCCTTTCTCTGTGCCTGCGGGCTGCCACATCCATCGAAGACATACTATGTACATTGCACATTGTCTTGGTTAATCCCGTCACCAGAGACTGTGAGATGTGACAAGTGTACAGCTCCAATGGCAGACGTCTTGCTGTACGACTACGGTTATAGTTCCACTGCTGTTGATGCGGTCGAACTCTCTGACTTGCGGCAAGATCGTCCTCATTTACTTTGCTGGGAGCAATGTTCCTCACGGCATCCAAAGGAATAAGAGACGGACATCAGCCCCAAACATTGAAGAATAGTCGGCCTTTTTCAGATTCCGAGTGGCTATTCTAATACCCCTCAGACGCCTTGCTTTCCTCACCCACGACCAAAGCCATTCCGATCCGAACCCGTATTGCAATCTCTTAGGCTAGTTTCGCAGACGGGAAACCAACACCTGATCAGCCTGCTCCGCTCCGCTCCCTGGAGCCCATCTCGGTCCCTTGCAAGCAGAGAGGCTGAAGTCGACATCCCCCCGGCGTCTCGGCGTCGAACCTGAGACCCTCGCGCTACTGGCGACCTTGGCATTGCCCGGGCAAGGTGGACTCGAGGGAAGAGGATGCTGGGTGCTGGGCGCTGAGCGCTGAGTGCTGAGCGCCGAGCAGAACCAACACCGCCATTGCCTTTGCCTTTACGATACGGATACCGAGTGTCCGTTTCTGTATCTCTTTCACCTCGTTTTCGTTGTAACTACTTTCGTCGCAACCTTGTCTGAGTTCTGAGGTAATTTACAGAGGAGTGATCGTGTACGACTTGGACGACTATCTCCATACATACGACCACCTTGCCATCTGCAGAGGACTACTTGTTTGCCATACGGATACTCCGTACTTTTGTAGTACACTCCGCAGCGGGTCCCGCAGTGGTTCAGACCATCATCTCCAAGGCCTCGCTGCGAGTCGGCGGCTACCTTCATCTGTGACTGGGACAACGATACGCAAGTCGACCGACCGCCAACAGCTCAGCACAGCACAGCACAGCACAGCACCACGACCAGACGAAAGGACAGCAAGGCCCCCATTTTGCTGCATGTCTATGGAGTCCATGCCCGTCCATGCTCAAGCTCAAGCTCCTGCTCCTGCTCCTGCTGCTGCTGCTGCTGCTGCTGCTCCTGGTCAGGCTCAACGCAGGCTAAGGCTCAGTTCCTACCCACATATGTACATGCAGACGCCATTCGCACATACCTTACAACAATACTCATCGCCCACTTCTGTTCGCCTGGCTTGATCCCGTCCCCTTGAATCTGCCCAGCCTGAGAGAAATTGCCGGGTTTCACAGAAACAACCACGGGAAACCAAGACCGACGAAGACGATATCCCATTAACGCGCGCAGTATTACACCTTCCCACTGTGGTCGCCATCGTACAGCCACACCCAAGCTCATCCAGCTATACCATCACTGCGACCGAGTCCACCCACAGGGCCACAGGGGAAAAGAAGCCGTCCATCTATTCGACACGACCAAGGCATCTCCATCAACTCACCCATCGATCCCCTAACACGTCGGGGCATGAAACGCGGTTTTGAAGGACATCAAGACTCGGGCAAGAGAAGGGAGGACTTGGAGCTGGAGCTGGAGCTGGAACGGGCTTCGGACCAGCCACGCAACATGGCAACCTTTGGACGTTCGTTCAAACCGCCCGCCTACTTCTCGCGGGCGAGACGGCCCGCGGCGCCCGGCAGGACAATGTCCAATTCATCAGATGTGTCCGTCGCTTCCAACAGATCAGAAGACCACGACCACTTCATCATG
Source organism: Colletotrichum lindemuthianum (assembly GCA_001693025.2). Taxonomy (NCBI): domain Eukaryota; kingdom Fungi; phylum Ascomycota; class Sordariomycetes; order Glomerellales; family Glomerellaceae; genus Colletotrichum; species Colletotrichum lindemuthianum. Next base: position 130,263 of record MASP02000450.1, on the reverse strand, counting down.
TCTGGACTCAACACGCCGGCGCAGGAAAAGACGGGCTTCGACGGCTTCAAGGTGCCCCCGCCAGAGATGCGTTCTCCACGAGGTTAGTGAAGAAGCCTTGTTTCGTTTACATTTTCTGTCCATCGCTCTCCCCGCATGATGCCCCATTCTATTATTGCAATTGTTCCGCATCTATTCTTTCTTGAAACTGTCCGTCAGCCTCACCAGCGCCCGCAGCACATCGCTTTCCCCTTTGCCCTTTGCCCTGTGCCTGTTTGGCTGTTTGGCTGTTTGGGACGTCGTTTATCTGCAACTCCCATTCACCACCCATCCACCACCCATCCCTCCTGGTCCCCTATTGCCCCTCGTCGACACCACCGGGCCGATCCTGGTTGTCGAATTGATTATGCTCTGTTTTATTGTTCCCCGGACCATCGAATGCCACGACGTTCTGTCCTGCCCCTTGGTCTGTTCATCCGTCGTCCTATTTCGAGCGGTCATGTCCTGGGGCTGACTCGGCTTCCTACACCGGGCCCCCATGACAGCAGACGACGGCTTCGGCCATCCGGATGCGCTGCCGTCTGCCGTATGTCGTCAGCCTGGCAAAAGCGTTGGGGTAAGCGCGGACTCGGACGCGGATCCGACGACTGGACAGGAACAAGCAATCGCAGTGCTGCTTAGCTGTGCAGTGCTGCGCTATGCTGTTACAGATCACACTTTTACCCTTGCTCCCTTTCCGTCAAAAGTCGGATGGTCGTCACACGTCAACACCAGCCACTCTGGCCACGCGGGGTCAACTCCGGACAGCTGCCAGCGGCGGTCGGGGGCACTTGACCAGACAGAGGTAGCGTTGGCGCTGGCGTTGGCGTTGGCGTTGGCGGTGATGCCGTCAGATCCGGGCGTGTCCGTCACTCGACGCTTTCTTTTTTCGTCGCAATCGAGTTGTCTTTCCCATGACGCCTTGCTTCAGCTAGAGAGGCGTTATAGACCCTCGTTCCAATATCGGGGTCCAGCGACTCACGACGCGAAAATCCGGGGGAAAAAGGGACACGCGGGCATCATCACAGTCGTGACCACGACCACGAAACCCCCCTCTGAGGTCATTTACATCAGAGCACCGCCGCCTGGTCCAACATGGGATTCATGCGACGAGGTCAAGGTCTTCCATGCGCAGCACGCTTCGACTGTGCCACTGGCAATCACATCAGCCTGGCGTGTCCTGGCTGGAGTGCCTTGAGTGCCTTGAGTGCCCAACGCATGTGGGTTGATGCGCCACCCTCCCAGCGGGTTCAGCGGGCTGGTCCGGGTCGCCATGCGGCCCCTTCACTGCTTTTTACTGCCTGCTCTGCCGTTTTGGGGCAAGGCTTGAACCCTGGAAGTCCAGTGTCCCCTGTCGGGGTGTGGCTGGCTAACTCGGCCGGGACCCTGCACCCAGCGTCATCACTCCCCTGAAGCCAGGTCGCTGCAGCGCAATGTCCACTGCAGCCCGGTGACGGTGATGCTGGTGCACCTCCCCCCACTCCGCCCTAGGCCCTTTTCCACCGTCTTCGAGTCCGTTTCGCATGGCTTCCGGGGGACCCTGACAACAACGTCATGTTCGCCTTCTTTCCTCCTTGCTGCTGCTGCTGCTTACAGCACCTTTACGCATCTCCATCGGATTTTATTTGTTTTTTTTCTTTCTTACGCAGTCCTCACCTTTGCCCCGATCCGATCCATCTGAACATTCCCTGTCCGCATCATGTTACCCAACCTACCTAACCCAAATCTTTTCCTTTCCTGCCTTGCCGGCACCTATACCTAGTCCTTGCTTTAGTCGAGAACCAGACCAGACCAGGCCCAGGTCCATGTCCAAGTTCAAAGTCCACGAGACTGACAAAGTCCATTTTGCCTCTTATAGGCGAATCATCCGCCCCTGGGTTTTTCGACCTGTCTTCTCTCCGGTCTACTAGACAACAACATTCTCGACCAATCGCCATCGAACTTCCCTCATCCCTTAAAAAGGTCCATTCAGCTCCGACTTGCACACCACCCGAACCTCTTTCAGCTCGCGGTGACATTCCTGGGTATGTATTCTCTGACTTACACTCGCGCCTCCCACACGACCCCTCCTGGGACCAAAGTGCGACCTCCAAAATCCAAAGACAAAATCTGATAGTCTGCAGCGGTTACTTTCCACTTCACGAAGATCCCAAGAACCGCGTCCACCGCCCTCACCCCTTCCAGGAAGGCGGTCTCCCTCGCCACCACTCGATATCTCTCGGCGTTGAGGCATCCGAAGCCGAACGCCGCGCAACTCGGTCCAACACCATGGCGCCCTCAACTCATCTCTCACCCCTGACCGCCCTTGATGCGGACCACGCAAGGGCAAACACCCCAGTGACATCCTACCTCCCCAGCGGCGCTCACCATACGTCCCTGCCAATGGGAAAGTATTATCCCTCCAACTACGAAAACCGGCCCCAAGAGTCCAGGATAGGTCCCTCCGCACCACCCACCCGCGTCTCGTCCACTCGCTCCGAGGGCCACATGCCCTCCCGCGAACTCCGCTCTTCAAACAAAGACACCGAAGTCAGACGGAAACTGGCACAATATCAACGCGACATGATCGCCCAGGCCCGCCTCGCCGCAAGCGAAATCCTCGGCAGCAGCGCCGAGAGCTCCGCCGCGTCAACAGTGTTTCTCAACGGCGTGCCCCTTCCTACGCTGCACATTGGCGGTCCGGGATCGCATAAACCCCTCTCCCCGCGTCTATTGCCCCGGGGCAGTCCGGGACCCGTCACACCCATGAACCTGGAAGGAGAAGAGGTCGGCGGGTATCTGGACAGCGGGAGGAATCACGAAATCGCGCGCGTGCTGAGGGCCGAGGAGGAGCGGATCAGACGGGAGGGGGCAACGTCGCCGGCGGTGGAGACGGGACCGCAGGCTTTCTAGGCATGGTACGGGGTCTTGGATTCTGAGGGAGAAGAGATTGGGGAAAAAGACGGTTGTGTATAGTTTATGATACCCTCACGGTGTTCAGAGTTTCGGTCAGAGAGAATAGTGTGGTTCTGTTACATACGCTACGGTCAGTCGCAAGGGCAAATGGCCGGTTTGTTCACTCGTTACATATTGGACGGCGAGGTTTAGACACGGTTAGATTCAACAGCATTTTGGTGTTGACTCCAGAATTGTCTTGTTCAATGCCTGCGTTTCCACGCCTTGTGTCTAACACCGCTCATCGCCATGGATCGCCAGCAACACTTCAAAAAGAAACATCTTTACATTGTCATCAAACCTCAGCAACCTCAGTAGGCCACGGTATATTGACCGCTACGTCGCCTTCACTGTGCAATGCTCTGTAGGCCCTCGGTTCCCAGCGACTTTTTGCCCGTGATTCAACTCGTCATGCGAAGGGGGGTCAGGAGACACAAACAGGAACACACACAAACAATACTCGCCGAAACATGAGACGAACAATGTGGAATTCCCCTTTGCTTTGTTCTCACCCTTTCTCTCAAATGTGCTGCTCGTGACCTCGAGAGGTTCAAACGAGGGGGGCGGCCGACACGAACGAGATCTTCGGATTCTTGCAATCACGTCACGTCACTTCCCGTCACGCGAGAACCCGTATAAAAACACCTCGCCACCTTGGGCGGGGGTTGGTGGTTTATACTTGTTAGTTCGGATGAAAAAAGTCCACGACGTAAGGGGGGGTCAATTTATGCACGCTACTTGCACAGAAAACACCAGTCACTCGCGCCAAAGAAAAGCACACACAAGCGGTGAGGTTATCAAATTACCAGAGACCCCACGTGATGGGAAATTTTTATTCATTCGGAAAGTTGGACTGTATGAGAGAGACGCAGAGAGAGGTGAGACGAAACAACGCCCGGCGTTTAGATGGCCTTGCAGTAATTCGCCGGGAAACTCCCCTGGACGCCCGCGAGTTCGCCGACCCACCAGTCCTGGTCCGTGGCCGTCTTTTTGACGATTTTGATGCGGTCGCCCTCGCGGAACGAGAGATCGCCTTCGCCGCCGGCAAAGTCGTACTGCGCGACGACAAACTCCTCCGGGGGCGGTTGAAAGCGTTTGGCGGGAGGCGGAGGCGGAGGCGGGTTCTTCTTGGCGGCCGCGATGCCGGATTGATGCCCAAACTGCTCGGATTTGCTGCGCGAGTAGTTGGGTGCCACGCGCGGTGTGGCAGAGCCGTTTTCGCCGAGGGATGTGGCCGTAGTGAAGTCCGTCGGGAGGCCGAGCTGGACGCCGCGGGAGGGCGTGGTCGACGGCGGAGGACCGGGGGATGGATCGCGGTTGGGGGCGGGCCGGTTGAGCGACGTGTTGGAGGGGATGCGCATCACGCGGGGCGTGGCGCCGGGTTCGCTGCTCTGCGTGGCGCCCGACGGTGTCCGCGAGAAGGGATGATTCCGGGCGCCGGCGGAAGAGGTTTTGCGCTGCGACTCCTCGCCGGCGCGGATGGCCTGCTGACGCCAGGCCTTGCCGTGCTGTATGATGCTGAGGGCCTCGACTTCTTTCTGGACGGGTCTGAAGGCCGCGGACCAGGTTGCCACGACCTGCTCCATGGGCGGCGGAGGCGAGGGGAACTGGTAGTCCTCGCAGTAGTTGTGGAGGGCCGTGTAGTACAGCCCGAGGAGTCTGTTTTGTATGCAAATGTGAGAGGCGAGGATGTGGGGGATGAGCGTGAAGGTGGCTTCGATGATGGGCGGGAGAGACTCTCGGAGGTGAGTGTCTGCGACTTGGAATTCCTGCCGGCGTCAGTTGTGAGGTCCTTGAGCAACGGGTCGGGCTGTATACCTCGGACGCGCAGGACATCTCGTACTCTGCCTTTGACAGCTGAGCCTCGTCCTTTGGGTTTCCCGTCTTCTTCTGGAACTTCTTGACCTTGTCCTGGGCCTTTTCATAGTCCAACCGCTTGGTCTCCCGCTTCTTTATGGTCTTGCGGATGGGTTGGAGGTAGTCGCGCGCTTCGCTGGCTGGACGGATAACCTGAGCGTCAATGGCGGCGACCTCTGCGATCAACTCATCCTTGAGGTCCGAGTAAGCTTCGCGGAGCTTGAACGTGCGGTCGAGCTGCGGCTGTGGCGTCGTGACGCTGGGCCGGCCATGGCCTTCCGTGGCTCCGACAATGGGGTCGTACAAGCCCTCGTACTCCTTCACTATGGCCCATTGAGTGGTCGCGACCTCGACCCACGAGTCACGAAGCTGTTTGGTGCTCTCTATGATCTACGGGTGGGATGGTTAGCCAAGGAGCTGGGTGCCGGTCGACGTGTGAGCAGTCGGTAAGGAGCATGTCATGAGAGAAAGTAAGCACACCTTGGCTAGCAGCCTGTCTGCGTCCTCGTAATCATGAAGGATTGCGGCAATCTTTGCATTATCGCCGGGGCCCTTGTTCATGAGCTTGCCAAACTGTCTCTGCATGGAATGCATCGCGAACGGTGAGCCAGGAGGAGCGAACGAATGCGGTGAGCAGCCTGGCAGACGGAACGTCGAATTGAGGCAATGGCCTCAGCTTGAAGCACGTGAGGTGGTAAAAGTCGCGTTCGTCGTTCGCAGACGTAAGGAGGGAGGTTGGATGGAGGTGACACCAGCTCAGATAAAATGAGGTGAGGTAGGTGACAGACAGAGCAGGGCGAAGCGAGCGACAAGCCACACAGTATCATCCAACAAAGACAGATCGAAGCAGGAGCAGCAGCAGCAGGAGGAAGAGGGGCAAGGACGAGAGGATCAATAAGGAAGTAACATCAGGAACAGCTCGCGCAGTGAGACCATCCGTGCTGGAGCGAAATGGTTGGACTGTGATGTAAGTGGTTTGGTTGGGCTTGGGTGGTGCCGTGTTTCCATAGAACACCAGATATGAGTAAAGACAGCAGAAAGAAGGTATCTTTTTGGAGTTGATAAATCGCTTGGAGACACCAGCACACACAGCACTCTGTACCTTGCTGCGAATCAAGGTGGGACAAAGAAGTACCTGGCCCCCGGTTCCAAACATCAGTTTTCGTAACCCTGGAACGCTACGCTGCGCTGCGCAACCCCCGGCGGTGAAAGCGACAGACTGGATGAAAGGTACGTCGACGTGGAGCGAGGAGAATTAAAGGTAACCTTGTCAGGACACGGGAGCCAACCAAACGGCACTGGGGAGAGGAACCGTCACATTTCGTCGCCATGGCCGGCAAAGTACTTTTTTCTTAGCTCGCGGTACATGTCTTCTGGGCCGGGTGCCGGCACGAATCAGCCATGCCCGTCTGGCTGGGCGACACCGGACGGTGGAGGAGGCCAGCCACCTCTGCGAGCATCGTCTGGTCCAGCCTCAGTTCCACAGACCGTCGGCCAGTCGAATCAGGGAGTCGGGGATACTTGAGACAGGACTTGCAGGTGATGTGCTCTACCTGCCATGTATTCGCTCGGCTGCCGTCATATTCTGTTGCTTTGCTCCTGTTGTACGCTCAAGATCGTCTCGTCTGCATATCGTGTTTGCTGCTTTGACCATGTTTCAATCCGATAACAGCAGCTTGGTGAGCTTGTCTGGCTGCACAGTATCCGTACAGAGTTTACTTACTTTCCAGGGCTCTGGCGTCTTTGCGTGCGCAGTCGTGGCAGTGAGCCGAGCACAAAGGGACCACTGTGGCGGGGCACAAGGGCAGCTGGATTGACGAGGTAAGGTAGTTAAGATTGGCGGGGTTGCAGTGTTATCCAGCCCAGGTCTTGGACCCTTGTAATAAAATTGAGCGCGGATGTCCGTGGAGACGAACGTATAATTGCCATCTGTCTTGGAACTGCTGGTGTTGCTTTCAACCGGTAAAGAAGCAGAAGAAGAAACGCTGGATTTCGTGACATACTGGGTATTGCTACTCCGTAGGTGCTGAGGTAAGGATGGTTAGGCATGGGAAGGTGGCTGCTGCCTGCGGGGCTTATCGCCTTATCTAAATAGCCCCACGTGACTTGGCGACTTGATGCTTCACCCAACGCGCAACCGTCGCGTCTCACTCTCACTCTCACTGCGACCGTTGTACATCTAGGTTGAGTTCAGCCCCTTCGCCACCATCACCGTCCACGTCACATCAGCCATGCGTCGTCTTGGGCCATGGCATCGACCGCTCGCACAATGCCCGTCGCAAGTCATAACCCTGCCACGCTGGCATTGCCTTCGTCGGCCCCGGTCCTTGAGTACATATGCCTCTTCACTCACGACCTGAAGCGCAAGCAGAAGCGTTGGCAAGATGGCCGCCTCAAATATCACACCTTTAACAAAAGAATCATGGTCTACGACGACAGGGGCAACTTCATCGGAGACATGCACTGGCGTGAGGACTGGGAGTTTGGCGAAGGAGAAGAGTTCAACCTGGAGCGCGGCGCCGTCATCGTCCAGGTCTCCGAGTGCGTCGCAAGCGTGCAGCAAGACCTCACCGAGCTCCTCGAAAAGCGGGTGAAGGAGATTGAGCAGCGCCACGCCCGCTCGCCCGCCGTTGCATACTCTCCTGCCCCGCCTCCTCGACCGCCCGTCGTAGCTCAGCAGCAGACGCCGAGCGCGGTGCAAGCTCAGTATCGGCAGCGTCATCTGGCAGACCTCTTCAACACGCCGCGAGGACCGCCGGGAAGGGCAGTCATTCCAAAGACCTCACCATTTGAGGAGCGCATGGCTGCCCAAGCCTCCAGTTCTCAGGACGAAAACCAGCCGCCCCCAAAGAGGAGGAAGAGAGACGTGTCGCCGCCCAGCAAGGCGGGCTACGCTCAAAACCTTTTCGGCACGGCCTTAACTTTGTCCTCTTGGTCTTCTAGTGCTCCGCTTAGAAGTCAGCCGATGCACGCGCCGGTCAAGGCTTCCCGAGTCTGTGAGCCAGCAAATCGAGCCCATTCTCCCGCTGCAGAAGTCGCCCGCCGTACGACACGGACTGTGGTTGATCTGACAGATGACGCCACCAGCAATGCTCCAGATACCAGGGCCGTACCCAGTCGGCAACGTCAGCAGGACGAAGTTCCAGAGGAAACGTCGGTGGCGAAAAGGACCGCACCAAGAATCTCTTTGGTGCGCGAGCCCGCTACCAACAGGAGCGAGGTAGCGTCAAGAGACCAAGAAGATGAGGTCACGAAAAGGCCACCACCAGCGAAACAAGTAGCTGAGGGCCAACGCATGACCAAGAGTGCCCTCTCGAGAAACAAGCGGAACGCTTCAGCCAGCTCGGTACCTCCGCCAACAACAGGAAATACGGAGACTGACCAAAGCAAATGTCGTCAAACTACGACTCCACTTCAAGCTGAAATAGGGCCTGCAGGGTCCGACAGAAGCAAATCTCGTCAACCCACAACTTCCCGTCAGGCTGGTGTGGACAATGTTGCCCGGGCAGAAGAGTCATTGAGTGCGGAAAATGGAGACAGAACCGCGCACTCTACATCGGACAAACCCGCAGAAAGCGACCACGTTGTCCCTGTGGACAATGCATCGAAGGCGACATTACGCATCAAGTCCAGGCAGAAGCGCGGCCTCCTCATGATAGCCAATAGAGCCGCGCCGACAAAGTCTCCAAGCCCTAGAGACACGCCAGAGGCAGAATCAACAAGGACTATCAGGGAGTCGTCGGCGAATAAAGGTGCCTGCGCAAAACCTGCGCAAGATTCTCATGTCCCTGTCACCAGCGATGCCGAAAGTGAGAGACGCAATCACCGAACGTCCAGGAGGCGACAATCCAAGGACACAGATGGCGACATTGAAATGGCCGAAAATGTTCCCGTGCCGACGACGAAATTGGTTCGTGACGAGAGCGCAGAGCCACCAGAGGACAGTGATGTGGACTTGCCAGATGAACCACGGTCACACAACAAGAAGCAAGTCCCCAAGAAGACGGCCAAGCCCAGAGTGCCTCGAACCCGTGAAGTCGACGGCTCCGACACCGGCCCAAGGCTGGCATCTCTTGGGCGCCGGAGTGTTAAAAGCAAGGAGATTATCGGTTCTTTCAGGACAAGGCCGCCGCAGCTGTCGCGAGAGCCATCCAACCCGAGACCAGCATCACGAGAGGGGCCTACAGATACCGTGGACGCTGATACCGCAAACAAGTCAGCGTCTTGCGAGGATTCAGACGATGACTTTCCTATACCGGTACCAAGAAGCAGACGGTTAAACAATCCGGCCACGAGGGGGCGTAAGGCGGCTAAGAAATCCGACGCCGCTGGGAGTGTGCCGCAGTCGATTATACCAGCTAATCCGGGCGGGGCGGTCCAGAGTAGCAGCAAGCAGGTGGAAGAACCGAAGGCCGCGAGGCCCGGTTCGGCAGGGGAGGGCCAGGCCGGCAAGAGGCTTCCTGGCTTTGCAAAAGCCAACGGAGGGCCGTGGAGCAAGGAGGCGTTTGATTTGCTGGGTTGCACGAGGCCTGAATGATGACGATGAATTCAATGTATGCTTTAAAAGATGGTAATCAACGGAATGTATGTAAGCTTGTTTGGAGCCTCGGCGTATAGAGCAAATACGAGTGAGGCGGAACGCATACAATATGGGGTAACGCTTTCTGTCTAGTTATTGGGATTGATCCAAGGACGATCCGTCCCTCTTGTCATGTCTAGCTTTTGCTACTTCAAGTCTATAACAAAGATTCAAAATCAACATTGTGTATCCATAAGAGAAGTCATTCATATCAACGGCTGAGGACTGCAGAAATCAAGAACATCGACATAGTCAGATAAATAATACGAATGGACGCCCCGAAGCATGCAATCGCCCATCTGAAGTGAACCACCAACTTTGGCATATCACAGCCATAAAACGAACTCAGCGCGTACGACAACTTTTTCTGAAGCTGAGGAACACGAAGCCATCCGAAAAGCGGAATTCGGGAGCAAATGGAATTGGGCAAGGCCCCAGGTTGACCCGTCCATCCATCTGAGGTGGCTTCGGGATCGATTCCTTTGGGACTTTGGTTCCGTTTCGGTGTGCGGATAGAGAGATAGGTTAGGTCCGAGTCTTGCGGTGGATGATTTGGTCCCTGGACGGCGAGGTGAGTTTTTGTGCAAATCGTCATCAGGCTGGGACTTTCGGACTGACTTTTGGATAAAACAAGTAAGCAATTGATTTAGGCAGGTTTAACCGCTGTGCTGCGGGCAGAGTACGCCCTTGCGATTACATTGATGACATGGGTTCAGGTCGTGATGCCATTCCGAACAATTATTGTTATACTGTAGTCTTTCTACAACCCGTGGATTGGTCAAGGACGTGGACTTCTACAGAACCAGTCGAAATCCCCCTTTCACCATCTACAACTGCAAAACCTCACCGAAACCATCACCAGACCGCCATGCCAGAACCAGCAACGCACCCGATCGCCTCGGAACCCAGCATCCAACTCCAAGCCCTCCAGCCCTCCAAATCTCACACCTCATCGCCATCACCCCCCTCGCACAATGAAGAACGTCCCACAGCCGCCACGGCGCGCAGCATATCCACCCTCAAAGCCTCGACCGTCATCGCCACCCTCGCAGGCGTAACCTTTATCAACACGCTCGGTTCCGGAATCCTCATCGCCGCCCTGCCGCGCATCGCATCCGACGTCGGCTTGCCTCCCGGCCTCTCCCTCTGGCCGGCCGCCGTGTACTCCCTCGCGGCGGGCTGTCTCCTCCTCATATTCGGCGCGGTAGCCGACGTCGTCGGCGCGAAGCGGATGTGGCTTACGGGCAGCTACCTCTACGCCGTCTTCACCGTCGCCGTGGGCCTGGCGCGCACGGGGGTCCAGCTGATTTTCTTCCGGACGGTGTTGGGGGTCAGCATCAGCATGTGCCTCCCGACGGGCATGAGTTTCGTCACGAGCACGTTCGACAAGGGCGGGTGGCGGAACGCGGCCTTTTCGATGATTGGGATCGGGTTCCCGCTGGGGTACGCGGTGGGATTGGTGCTGGGGGGCGTGTTTGCGGATACCGTCGGTTGGCGGTGGGCGTATCACATGTCCGCGCTGATCAACGTCTGTCTTTCGACCGCGGCCGTTTGGAGTTTGCCAGAGGGGAGGAAGACGGACGACGGCGAGAGGGGGTGGAGGGAGCGGTTGGGGAGGGATGTGGACTGGGTCGGGGCGGTGATTGTGAGCGTCGCGTTGGGGTTGTTGCTGTACGTGCTCGCGATGACGACGGCGTCGTATACGAGACTGGGGGACGGGGCCAATATTGCGCTGCTGGTTGTGGCGGTGATCATGCTGGTGTCTTTCCCGTTTTGGATGAGGTTCCAGGTGAGGAGGGGACGGCCGGCGTTGATTCCGAATAGGTTGTGGAGGAACGCGGCGTTTACGAGTATTTGTGTGAGTTGCGATGCGGTTTGGGGTGGTGGAAGAGATGCTGACGATGGCGACAGGTCTCCATCTTCCTGAGCTGGGCGGCGCTGAACTCGATTCAGTACTTCATCATGCTCTAGTGAGTCGAATTCACACCACATGGAGAGGACGACGAGAACTGACGGGTCGTAGTTTCCAGGAGGTCCAGAACGTGTCGGCATTGCAGAGCTCCCTGCGGTTTCTGCCGCACATCGTCATGGGCACCATCGTCAACGTGGCGTGCGCGTGGCTCGTCTCCCGGGTCAAGGTGCGGACGCTCGGCGGGGTGTCGGCCATCATCACCATCGTAGCACCGCTGGTGATGGCGCTGGTTGACATTGACGGGCACTACTGGTACGCTCCGTTCTGGGCTCTGGCATTGTCACCGGTGAGCGCGGATGGTAGGTTTCTGTTCACCGTCCTACATGCTCTCTCCAACTAACATGGATCCAGCCCTGTTCACCATGTCGAACCTCATCATCTCGGACGCCTTTCCGGCGGACTTGCAGTCCCTCGCGGGCGGTGTCTTTGCCGAGGTGGGTCAGATCGGCAACGCCGTCGGCCTCGCGGTGACGGCGGCCATCGCGTCGTCGGTGACGGAGCACTCGGGCGCCGCGGACGAGCGGACAGCACGGATGGCGGGGTACCGGGCCGGATTCTGGGCGATATTCGCTGCGACGGTTGCGGTGGTTTTCATTACGTTTCTGGGGCTGAGAAAGGGCGGCACCGTCGGGAAGAAGGACGAGTGAGGCTTGGTGTTAGTGCGGGTTGGGTGGTGGTTCCGTTTCTCGGTGGAAAGCGCCGATGCTGCTCGATCCGCAGAGCAGATTGCGATGGCTGGCTTGGTGGCTCGTCTGGAAAGCTGAGACCGCGTTAAATCGTTCTACATGTGAAGTGCGGTCTGAGAGACTGCCTACGGATGGCAGTCCAAGAGTAAAGTTAAGAACTCTTCAATGCACGTCATGACGCAGTTTGACAGACTAACACCAGACCAACCTCTGGTTTAATCCGATGTCGACCCAGCATTCAGGGGAGTTCGCCAGGGCTTTCAGACGAAAAAGCCTACTACGTATAGACGCATGCATTCTGCAGGCGACGCCTATCCAAAGCCTGAGCTCGATGAGTTGTCTCGGGCTGTGACTGTTGAGGGCTGGTCTAGGTCAGCCTCCAGGAGACAAACGTCCATGCTCGTCAACATGTCACTTTTGCACGGCAGACTCAAGCCTTGTCAGTTCAGCGAACCCATGAGTCTTCGGGGCAGCGATGGGCTTCTGGGGGATGCTGGATGGGGCATTGACGACATGTTGACACTCCCTGGACCCTCGGCACCGGCAGATCGGGCATGGGGATTATGTTCATTTGAGGGTAAGAACGGATGCTCGATTGTGACGATCATCTTTACGACGCGCATCTCCCGTCCCTGGGATATGTTCTCAGCAAGCGCGGAAGCAGCTCCTAAAGGGACGCCCCCCTGGGCAGGAAACGGTATCAAGATTGATCGGCCAGCGGTTTTGCACTTGGCAGCTCTCGCAGCGCCGATCTGGCGTCGTCAACTCCCATGTTCACGGTAGCCGGAGGAAGCAGAAACGAAACGAAAACCTAAAATGCGACGTTGGGGGTTCACACCCTTCCGCTCCCGCGTCTGCGTAAAGGCGATGATCATTTGGAGTCCATCTCTGGGTGAAAGGTTGTGTGAAGCGGTCTTGTGCTCGTGTGCTCGTGTGCTCGGGTGCCACGTTGGGTGAGTGTGGTCAAGCCACCATGGTCAGTGAGGATGGTTCACGAGCAAGGTGATGTGGTGCTCCAGGGGAGCACATTTACATATTGTGGCTGCAGCAAATGTATGTGTTTCGCGGACGAGCTTGGTAGTCTTGTCTTGTCTCTGTACGGATATACCGTACGCGTGCGAACATCCGCCTATGGGCTGCAGCACAGCATCATCTAGTTCCACGATTCGGGATGGTCTGCTTGTAACAGTATGTATACTCGGGCACGGAGCAACGGCCCACGGAGAACGGGACGAGACGGCAGCGGGATGGGTCTGGAATCCGTCTGTCCCACGATACACGATTGGGGATGGTGGTGTCTCCAATGGAAGCGCGACGCAAGCAGGTTTTCTGAGCGTGGGCTGCTGTTCGTCATAGTGGATCGGCGGGATTGCACGCTGCTCCATTTACTTGCTGGGGTCGGTGCTTCACAGCGAAGCTATCTATCGTGGCACCGTTGGACTTGGCGTGGGAAGTGACAGCTGGATCGCATGTTGGGTTGGCATAGGCAACAGTGCTGTTGTTTTGCTTGCTGGCCTTCCTCGAGTGAGGCGATGATAGCTGGATAGCCATAGAGCATGGACCTATGGAGGGACCAGACGAGACGGTGCCGACAGCGGGATGGGTAGCGGCGGGGAACCCGAATCGTCCCGAAGCTGGGCGCTGCACTAGCATGTGGTGCTGCTCATGGTGTCTGTCTGTCGTGTCGTTTGTCGTCCGTCGTAGATGTGGCCGTGGCAGGGTGTGATGTTATGATTGTCATACCAGAGGTCCATGACTCTCTGAAGGGATAGTCAGTTTCCATTCTCTTGTTTGTCCAGCACACCAGGTGCCAGCTCACCTTGTCTGTCGCTGACAGGCTGGATAGGTAGAGTAGCAAGAGTAGGTAGCGAAACCGAATTAGGTTCTTTTCCCCATCCTTGAGGATAGCGACCTGAATGGGTATCCTACCTACACGTAGGTAGGTAAAGCTAGCAGTTTAATTGTTCCAAAGAGCAACCAACAAGAGCTTGACCTGGAACTTCATGGGCAGCGTGTCGCACTCTGCTGTTGGTGAGCTTGGCAAGTTCCCCGCCATTATTGCTTCCTTCTGGAAGATGGGTACATCTCGTCACCTTCCCCAAGCTGGATTATCTGGGCAGGAAGGCAGTTTACTACTGGACCTACTATACCTACCTTAGGTAAAGGTAGGTACCTACTAGGTAATGGGGTGGTGCCGAAGTATCCGTACACTGGACGAACAGAAGGACCCGACGGGAAGGCACTTGTTTGGGGCCGATGTTTGGCCGCCGAGAGCCACCCACCATGAAAAGCATCTCAGCCACATCCAGTTCACTGCGAGAGACGAGAATCAGAAGGAACGATGGGAGACCTCGTGGCTTATCCAACCACCTGCCTACCTACCTACCTAGGCAAGCCACCTGGGTAAGCAGATGGCTGGACTGTACCTTTACCAATGGTACTCCGTAATCCTGTCGCTATTGTCGATGGCGGGAACACGGTGAAGGTGCTGGACTAGATATTCAGCGCCATGTTAGGCAGCCCGGGCCCTTATAGCACTTGCAGTGGCTTGAGTGGGTAAGCTTCCTCTCGTCTCGCCTTTTTGTGTGACGCTTCGACATCAGCTGCCAACAAGGACCTGACTACTACCTTAAATTAGTACAGACGAACCCCGAACTCCCGAGTGCCTTTACGATTGGAACGCGACGTTTAAAAGGTACCTACCGAACTGTTGCTCCAAGTACATGTACCTCACATATCTCTCTCACCTTGCCTAAGGTACCTACTCAGTAGGTCAGGTAGCCAGGTGGGTCTTCGGTGTCGATGTCCGTCTTCCACCCGATGCCCCACGATACTGTGCGTAATTTGTAAAGCATCCATCCGTATGCCGCGACCCCGCCTCAAGACAGAAGAACGACAGTCTGTTTCTTTTCCTTGACTACGAGAAGCAAATATACGTATCCACGGACGGGAACAGTTGCTCAAGAGCCAAGCCTACCAACTAGTATACCTAGTTGAACCATGTCAAGATACGCCAGAATTTCGCAGGCGCCGAAGCCGCCAAGTGAAAGGGACAGATGGAGATACGCCTCCATCTCCATCTCCACCTCCACCTCCCTCATCCTGCAACTTCGCGCGCATACACGTTGGTTCCCTTCCGTCCCCCGGCCATTTACCCAAACCGTGGCAAGCACTGCATGGTGCCTGTCGTTCCCTCCCCTCTTTGGACTCTGAGCGTGGGAATCTTCGCATGCCATTCCCAGCCCACGCCATTCTCTCTTCGTCCATCTTTGTCCAGCATACTCCACTTCCTGTAACCCCCCCAAGGTCCAGAGTCCAGAGTCCAGAGTCCGCTTCTTGTGGCTCTCCCACTGCGTCTTCGTACACTGCGCCAGAACAAAGTCCGCGTAGTAAGCCGACAGAAACCCCATCGTCGTCAGCCAATGCTGGGCGTCGGCACGTTTGCGCCAGGAACAAGACGCCCCGACGACCACTCGGCTTCTCCATATCATCCCCACCGCCCACAGCTTGCGCTGCCACCATATCCGTACTAATCGTATACTACTGCGACAGTAGTCCGTAGCCCTCTGTATCTGTGCGAATGCTGTGTCTACACAGTAATAGTGGATGGACATCGCTCACATCACATCGATGCTGTTTGCCGTCTCCAGTCTAATCCATAGTGCCCATTTCCACTTGTATCCTTAGCCCCGCGCACAAGAGCCTCGTCTCACTACGGCATCGAGTTGCGTCAGTCGTGGACAAACACTGAGTCGACGCAGACATACTGTGTGATGCCAACTGTCTGTCTGACTGCTTATCCCAATCCCTGCCTTCATCGTCGTGCTTGAATCTAGACCTCATCCTGGACCTCCCTATTCCGACCTAGTATAAGGGGACCATCCAGCCCAACCTGCATGCCGTCTGTCGTCTTTGGATCCCCTTCCACTGCCTCAACCGCCCACCCCTCCCTCTGCGTCTCAAAGAGGAACACGATACGGATACATCTGACCTGCATCTTCTGCCCTACAAGCCACCACCCAAATCTCATCGCGGCCACATTACTACACTTTACGAAGAGTCTACTCCGTACAGACACCACAACCTTGCCTCGTTGCCGCTGCTGCTCTCGTCCCTTGCTCTCACGTGTCCATCCCGCGCCATCCCATCACCTTCGTCGCTACCAAGAAAAAAGTCCCATCCCCCCCTCTGCCGCTGGGCCTGGATACATACGAGACGCTCCCGACTACAGCTGCGCCAAGCTACGCGATATACATTGTCGTGCTACTTTGTGCTGCAGTAACGCAGGTAGTTTACTACACACCACAACACCACACCCCCTCCTCCTCCTCCGCCACCACACACTTAGCTCCAAGCACCAGGGCAACCCACCCACCTCTCGGCCAGAACCATCCCAGCTCCCGCCGGCTTGGATGTCGCTGGACTGCGCTGCTTTATCCGTAGCCTGTGGCCGCTTCTTTTCCTCTTCGCTTCGAGCGTGACCGACTTCTTAACCCTCCCCTGACCTGCTTGCTTGTCTTGGAGCTTGGTGTCTTGGAAGGCGTCATCCACGTCCCATACGCTCATTTCTCGACCTGCTGCGAACGTGGTTGTCGGTCTGTGCTACCTTACTGTATAGTCGCTTTGCCCAACCACACGCCAGTTGCCTGCCACATCTCGACCGGCTCGACTGGTCTCTTCAAGGGCCGATCCCCTCCAGAATCAGATGGCCATTGTTTTCCATCTGCATTTCGCATCTTGAACTCGACCGGCTATCTAATTCCTCGCCTCACGATCTCGCTCGCACTTGGTCTGGAGAACCACCAACTGTTCAAAATGGCCGCTGCTATGATGGAACACCAGCGTTCCTTCCCCTCGCGCACCGATCCGCTTGAGACAGCATCGATCCATTCCGCTGCGCCGTCTTACTGTTCTTACTGTGAGTCGAACATCGTCAGCAGATCACGTCGTGGGGAAATAGTCATCGTCTGCGGTGCTCCCAACGCATGAACACCCCGAACTCGCTTCACCACGACCAGTGACGAAACTACCAAACTGACATTTCACAACAGCCTCGGATGCACCCTCATACCACTCGACCGTGCCGAATCCCGAGCCCATCCCGCCATACTCCCCTCCCGCATACAACTACAGCGCCACCGCCCGCGGCTCCACCCAGTACCCGAGCTCTCTCCTCCTCGACGCGCCCGTCCCGCCCCCGAGCCGCTCCGGCACCACGACCCCCCAGCCCCGCTCCGGCCTACCTCCGATCCCGCCCGTCGCCGTCGCCGCCCCGCGTCTCGATCAGTTCCGCATCCCGACCTGGTCGACGGTGCACTCCAACCCGACCCTCAACAACGTCGCGCGCCGGCGCATGAACCAGAGCGCCGCAGACCCGCTGGAACAGGTGCGTCGATTGATGTCGCAGCGCCTGTTAGAGGAGGAGGAGTCGCGCCAGCGCGCGAAGCAGCTCGAGGACCCGTACCTCGTCGGCGAGGAGGCCGCGTCCAGGGCGCGGCAGCAGAGGTTGGCGCGGGAGTCGGGCGACGACATTTTGCTGCAGGAGGACCACAGCTGGACCCGTTGGTTGGGTGAGTTTTTTTTCTTCTTCCCCCATCGTCGAGTGTTGTTTTTCTTTGCGGTCAGAGAGATGCTAACTCGCAACGAGCGCAAATGCCCAACCCCGACGAACGCAGCCGCACCGCGTCGAAGGTCATCCGCCAGACCGAGCAGGCGAACCAGCGCAAGAAGCGGACCCGGCGTCTTGCCGGCCGTCTGTGGTGAAGCCGACTCGGACGGGGGAAGACGGCCGATATGCGAAACATGATGTGACCGAAACGCACGAAGGGAAGTTGAACGTATCATGCATTGGGATCAGGAGTCTGTTTTTTTCCCTCCTATTTTTTCTATTATTCACCATTGGCGTCTCAGATAGAGCATCAAGGAGCCGGTGATTCCTCCATCTGAGGATGATTTCATCGCAAGTTTTGGTTTGGGATATAGGGAATCATGGGACCGAGTTCTGTCTCGAACTTGACAGACTCTTCAACAAGGTGCATCGGGTACGAATGCATGAATGCGAAGGGGGGGGGGCGGAAAATAACTCCGCCGTGGCGCTCGAATAGGAGGGATATGGGAAACACGGACTTTGCAGTCGCAGCAAATTGACAGATTGCCCACACACAAAATTACTGACTGTTTGCTGTTGACATGTACGATTGATTTTCACGTGGGGAGTCGAGAATCTTTGCGTGTGCTTTGTGAGTGGGAAATCTGCGTGTCTGGGGAGTCTGTGAGGTGTACCCCGGGAACTGCGGCCGTCAGCGGGTAGACGGCAGTGGCACGCTTGGCCTTTTGTCTTGGGTTCGGGCTTGTGGCTCGCTCTGCTTTGCCGCGAAGGCGAGGGGGACGCGTAAGATGGTTTCTTGTGAGGGAGGTGAGGTTGAGCTTGGTACGTGGGGGATGTAGGGGCGTTGGAGGAAGTGTTGTTGGTGGTTGATGGGGGTCATGGAGGCTTCATACATGCTATTAGTGTGTTGGAGGTTTTTGAAATCAGTTTGGCAGGGGTAATGTCTCTCATGTTTCATGATTTGGCATGTCTAGAAGGAGGACACTGAATGAAGTATGGAATTACGCATATTCAAGGAGAATTCGCCATGTCTCTGCTCAACTTTGGGTGTCAAGATGTCTACGCTGTATGGGTTCATCCAAGCTCTCAATCCCGGGTCTCTTTTCTTCTTACTATTGTGTGCCTGTGGCCTTCAAAACGCAGCTATCTAAACTAGGAAGCAAGAACCTGCCAAACAAAGCTGGCTAACCTATCCCTATGCTAGCAAACCTGCCTAATTGTGTGGGAAGGGTACTATTTGTAACATGAACGTATTGCTACTGGCGTCTTCGAGGGTTTTGCATATTTGGTTGTTTTTGACCGCTGGAAGTATGATAATCTCCAGTGTACTGATCAATTACGAATACTGAAAAAAGGACAATGATGTGAAATTGAGAGGGTTATGAGCTCTGCAAAATCATAACAGGGTCGGACTTAGGGAAAAGTTCAACTGTTAACAGCCCGAGAAGTCCTCATGTATGATTTGATCACTCGTGAAGGTACTGTGAAGTCGTGGAGTAGCATATATACCGTAGGAATATCCAATTCAATTTCGAAGACAGCAGGTACATAGTAGTGGATAACGATGACCAACCTCCTCCTCTCCTAGAATTAATCATGTTTTGTGAATTGTTTGAGAGATACAAAGTATCTTGCTGTTTTCCTGCTAGGAAGTCAACTCAGCGGATCAAAGCTACAGGTCTTGCCTATAGGAAGGTGAACACTTTCCTGGTCAAAGTCTTCGTAAGATGACGGAAAGAACCATAACCATTCCAAAAGTATCGCAGAATATTTGCCCAGCCTTCGCTGGTGCTTCCGGCTATTGTACCGAGAAAGTAGAATATCGGCCGACGGGCAAGCAAACGCGATGCCATCAAGTGCTGTTCTGAATTTCGTGAGCCCAGCTCGGATAATTACACCTAGGCTCTGTTGTACGGTCCCAAGTTTTCTATGAGGCTCATAACACCCTTTACAATGGGTACTGGGGCAGAATGTTGTTGTTCCCTGGGCCACGGAGATGAGAAGCCTCAACATCAAGACCTCTCCACTTAGGTAACAGAAATGTACCACCCAACGGTCCAAGTGGCAGCGTTATCGTGGCTTTGGCTACTTCTTGTGGAAGTCCCAGTGATTCATGGCATTATACTTGCCCATCCACTCGACTTCATTGGTGGCGTCCAGGAGGTCGGCTGCCAGGTGGCGATGGAAGCGGGTGCGCTTCTGGAAATCTCCGCTCAGGCTGAGCACCTTCTAGACGAAGTCGAGTCGGGTTTTCCACGGGAATCATCAGGTCATTTGGAGAAAGTCGATTTATTGTAGATTTGATGAGACTGGTGAAAACTCCGAGGGAAATGACGGACGGTGGAAGGCTTTTCGTTTCGCTAATCTGGTCTCATGACATCGTCATAGGCTCCACGATCTCACAAGAACGAAGGCCGTCCTCGCTGTGCTGGTCAAAGAGTCGGTCATGGGAGACGAGGGGACTTAGCCATGTCCTGAACATAACGGCCTTGATGATGAGTTTATATTCCCAAAAGATCCTTCAACGATTCGGAGCTTGGAAAGTACTAGCCAGATTACAGCTGATAACCCTATTAATGTGTACGAATCCTTCACGCAGTTCGCAATGGATCATAATCCTGCAGTGTACCGCGGCGGTCTCGACTTTGATGTCTCTATCTTTCAGCGGGGAGAGTCGACGGCCGACATCACCAGTAGGCCATGTGTGGAGAGAGATCGGCAAACTTCTTTGATTCTTACCAACCAACAGGAAAGTCACTTCAGGCTCTCGGGATTAGGGACTCTTTGCCCATGACCTTCCAAGATGTCATCAACTCAAGAGGCTCGACATCGCATCGCCAAATCCCTCACGGTCTGCCGCGCAACCTCGAATCGTATCTCAAGCGTTGGATTGTTACGAATGTAATCAACAAGCATCTAAGTAGAGTAGACAGTGAAAAGCCTCTCGCGAACAACTCTTCCCCGCTCTGGTGATCGTTAGATGGGTGCGGCCGTTGAGTGTCAGTTAGGCTCAGCAATCACCAGGGAGAACTTTGGTGGAGGAGATGGGATGGGGGTTAGACATGGCTCTAATGTCCTACCTCTTGGGAATTGAATACCCTATATCAAAACTCGAGGCAAGCGTTGCCGCGATATGTGGAAAAGCAGGTTGACCAACGATTGCAGGATGCAGAGTGCGAGGAAGCAACACACACAGGGTGTAACCATCGCGAACATCAAGCTCCTCAAAAGTCCGCAGGCCTCTCCAGCCGAGAACCTTTCCTCCCGTGAACCAGCGAACACACCATGAGGCTTCGGACTTCCATGGAGTCATGGTGACTGTTGCCGGCCACGCCCAGGCAATTTCCTGACCAAAGGACCTGACAACTAGTAACAACCACCATGAAAATACGCTGAAGCCGGTAGAGGGAGATGACGGACGACGCCAATCGTTTGACATCGCTGTAAACCACGCAAAGCTCTTCAAGCTGCCTCCATTCGCGAGATTCTTCGCCCCTCCCATGGCTACCGAGGCGGCTTGAGCCAGCGACGAAAAGTCTCCCAAGTCTACAGACAAGCCTCAGGGCTTATCTATTGCAGCAAAAAGCGCCAGAATGGCAATCTATACCCTGAACCTCTTCGCTCATGAACAGCATGATAGCCTGAAAGAAACAGCATCAACCTGTTGTATGATAGGCGAGACCTGTGCCAGTCCATATCAGGCCTCTGGCGTCTCAGTCGCCCGCGCGACGTGGTCTCGAAACGTGTAGTTGGCATAACTGTGAGGTATGCTTATAGGTACTGACGACCCGGCAGATGGCTCGGTAGACGCCGAGAAATGGCTACGACTTAGATTCTCGAGTTTGAGGACGTGTTGATCCGATACTCGCGCCATATACATCTCATATCTAGCATCTGGCACTGGTGACGACGACAATGGCGATATTGTCTTGAGCTGTCATCAGTTCCCTTCACACACGAAATCTAGTGATGATGACGCAGAAAGAAATATTGAGGTAAGTTCCCAGGAGGCCAAGCCCAGCCACTCAGCATCACACAGCTTCCTCCGGATACACGTCTGGCACCGGGGGTGGACGATTGGATGAGATTCTCTGAATCCGATATCACAACACCCAGGTATACAGAGATGACCTCGACACATCTCGCGTGTCAACCCCGTAGACAAGCTGCACGTTACGATGTAGGTTCATGTGCTTTCAAAGATTTCAAAGATACTAAGCCAGGAGTCATATCATACCTCGCATCCCTCCCCGAGCTTCTACGCAGCCCGCCGCACATAAAATCTACATGAGCGGTTTCCTGATAAAACGCCGTGCCATATGCAGCTTTGGACCGGAGACCGCCGCCCAGCGACCACTTTTAAGTTACTTCGACTCGATCCATCGGTTTCCTTCGGTTAATGTACAGTAGTGTTACGTTGTTGAAGGGCGTGACTTCGTTGTGTTTGCCGACCCGGCCTGTTGTGTCGTGGATTTTGAGTGATTTAGCCCTTGGACTTGGTGTTCAGAATCAGAGCAACGATGAGGCTGTGTTTCGTTAGTCAAGGCGCAACATTTGAGGACTATGGCCGATATTGCATACCCGTAAAGACCCAGGACTTCGCCGAAAATGAGAATCAGGACCATGCCGACAAAGATGCGTGACTGCTCCATGTACGAGCGTACGCCCTTGTCACCAACGACACCGATCGTGTAGCCGGCGGCCAGACCAGTGAAACCGACGGAGATACCGCATGCCAGGTGCATGAAACCGCTGCTAGTCGTTAGTAGGGATCTTCATGTATCGCATGCTGGCAAGACTGACTTGAACAAGCTGTATTCACCACCGGATCCAGGAGGCGACAGGTCCTGAGCGATGAGGACGGAGATGACGAGGGAGTAGACGGCGATGATACCGGACATGACGACGGGAATCAGACACTACGCGCGATATTAGACCCAGCTCGTCCGCAGCCTTGTAGGTTGACATGCCTTCATAATCAGGTCGGGTCTGAAGGTTCCCACACCAGCAATACCGATACCTGACTTTGCGGTACCGTACGCGGCGCCGATGCCTGTGGAAGTCGAGCTAATTAGCATCCCGTCCGCCTATCGAGTCGTTGAGGATGGCTCAGTCCGAGGGTTTCGATCAGACGTACATCCGAAGATCATGGCAGCCGCGATGCCGGCCTGTATTTCGAAGACATATCAGCGAGGTGGTCTTTGGCAGATGACATAGCTAGCTCCTTCTGGAGGCCAGTGACTCTTCGAGGGGCGAGATTGGAGCTTACCATTCCGATGAACGGCGCGAACTTCGGGGCGAGAGCAGAGTCCTCGGCCATGTTGGGCAAATTTGCAGACGGACTCGATATGCGGGATTAGTGTTGACGACCGTCGGAGGGAGGAAGTATATGCGTGGTGTCGAGGATCCCGCGATGGATGGCTGTCTTGCGCTACCTGGATCCAGGACCTGGTGCTTGGAGCTTGGTGACGGCGACGGGACCCAATCAGGACTGCAATGTGGACAGGCTGAGAAACTCGTGACGCGGTAGAACACCGGCCCGATGGACCTCGAGTTCCGTCTTACGTCAGCGCGGCAATGGGACGGGACTGGTTGAACCTGGGAAAAGTGGCTGGTGCTGGGGCACCCAAGAAACGATGCGAATGCGCGGCGCAGCAGACTGTGGTCCGTGCTTATGGTTTCCTAATCGCCCGGGCGGTGCTTTATCACAGCGCAACAACTCGAGGAGCGAGATCCCGGCTCCCGCCGCTCCCTGCCTTGCGTCCGCGATTAGTTGCGAGAGTGCAGGCTGCGTGTCCACAGCTGCAAGGCAATCTTGAGCTCCAGGCTGGAGATTTAACGACCTGCCAGATTGGGGATATGAATGCGAATGCCGCTTCCCAGCGCTGCCTGCCCATGGGGAAGTGGCTCGCCCATCGAAGGCAATACGAGAACCGACCTGAAGATGGCGTCACGCAAGGTCAACAAAAACCAAGCGCTACCACCACCTACATAGTACGGTCAAGCATACCTTACTGTACCTACGGAGTGTGGTATTGAATGATCCGTAAAGTCGCGCATGAACAGCTCCATATCTCCCGGCAGTCATCCGCCCACCTCACGTAGGACAGTCTCAACCTGGACACCTGCCTACAGGCGTGAAATAGCCATCGTCGTACCTTGAAAGCAAAGTGTCGATTTAAATGAGATGAAGAGGGTATTCTTAGATACGCATCTCACCATGTCCTCAGACTACTCGTGGCCGAGGAATGCCCAGGCCAGGCGAGTCGACGCCTTGTAGATTTGAAGGTGTTGAAATTACAGGCTAGGGCAGATGAAGGGTGGTAGAGGAGCGGTAAAGCTGGGCCTAAGGTATCTTAGGTAAGGTAGCGTCTCGGTGGATCGTCAAACTTGCACCGTTTGGGACCCACCGTCTTTTTGACACCTTCCACGGCCATTTTGAAGGCACAGTCATCTTTGACTGCAGGCAGTCGTTGCATCGCCGGCTTCCTCGTGATGTTTACAGGTCTGGCGCATCTTGTGTGCTCAGGAGGATGGCCGTGTATTCATTGCATGATCCGATGATGACTGTTTTCTGTACAAAGATTCGTTGGCCGTATTACCACCGACTGCTAGCAAGGGTTGTATGCAGAGATTCCTGTCCTGCGTACGTGCAGCGTAGTCAGTTGCGTGCAAAAAAAAGGGAGAGTCGGCGGCGGTCGAATGGTGGTACTGGTGAGAGAGAGGTGCATGCATCGCATCAGACCCAATGACTGCATTACATGCGTCCATTGCAGACGGCTACACCGAGGAGATACATGGCACACATTTCATGATACAAGGCCAACGAGCCGCGATGGGTGAAAATGCAGAGGAAAGAAAGGCAAGCACAACTGACTCTGTGTGGTCTCGTCTCGTCTCGCCTCTCTGTCATCTTCTCGTTCAATCCCGGTAAGCTGTGACAAGCCCAGCCTGGCTGGTCTGCCAGGCTCTGGGCTGGTCTGCCAGCAAAGACGACCTACGTGTAATTATAGAAGAGAGATCCAAGGACAGCAGGCATGGAAGCAATAGACGACACAAGAAACCAGGTTGTTCTCCTTTGCCTTGGTCTCATCCCATGCAATGTCACCCATCCATCCTGTCCTATCAATCTATCCCCAGCTTTCAACGCTTGGCCGCAGCACAGGAGGATAGTTACTCAGTACACCAAGTCCACGGTCCACGTCCGACATTCATCGTCGGCATCTAGCCTGTTCTTCTGCTGCTAGGACTGGCCTCTCCTGGCCATTCTCCCAACCTTACCTCACATACTATACCTTAGCCAGTGAACTAGATCCGATCAGAACCGAATGCGCCTGTCGATGACTGAGCAATACTAGCACCTCCTTCCCGAGACTTACCTCTGACCTCTCACTTTTCGCCCTCTTCTCACCACCTCACCTCACAGACAGGCCAGGCCCAGCCCAGACCACCCACCTGCCCATCACCTACCTGACGCATTGCGAACAGTACATACTTTGTACACCACCTAACCCGACACGACACCACCGCCAAATTTACTGCCGCCCACACTCACCCTCAGACTCACCCTCATTTGATTTCTACTGCAACATTTCATCGCCGGCCGCAGTATCGCACAGCACAGCACAGCACCCAGGTTTTTTTTCTTTTTTCGCCAGCATTGCTGTTGTTGCTGCATCCCGCGCCGCCTTAACCCCGACACTCCTTTTGGCCGCCTGCCTCCAGTCAACAACAACAGGAAGGAGAGGGAAACAAAGGACCTGGTTCGTCTCTGCGTAACTTCGTCGTCTTGTTCAATACGCTGTCCAGCACCGAAATTCGCCGGTCAGGCCTCGGTCAAATCAGAGGCCCATAACGTCACCAAGCCCATCCTGGAAAGGAGACCGAAAATAGAAGGAAGGGGAAACGAGTAGTAGCAACAACGCAGAAAATCCTACCCTCCGAAGACGCCGGCCACCGCCATTCCGACCCCCCCGAACATCGACGGTGCCAACCTCCCGTCGTGTCCTCGCCGCCTTTCTGCCTCCCGTGAGCGCAGCCCGGCCGTCCTGTGTTTCCTAACCATAGTCGGCGGCCGCTGAGGCCTCGCGCTGTTAGTACACCTCACCTCACCTTCACTTCCAGTTTGTACCACATTTTTCTCCACCTTGGCACAACCCGCCAACTCCTCTCCCCTTTAAACCCAATTCGCTCTCTGCAATGAATCAACGCTGATAAGGTCACCGATTCAATATCCAGCTCCATTAATCACGCCCATCATGGCCGACTACCACGGCGACCCTCGAGGTCATTCGTCAAACTACCAGCGCGATGCCGCCTTTTCCAACATTTTCGGCTCTGCCCCCCCGCCGGGACGCTCGCAGACGATGACCTCCTCCTCAATGCCTCCGCAGATGACGCCGCAGCAGGGTAGAACACAGACTATGTCTTCGTCCACGGCCGGCATGCAGCGACAACCGCCTCCGAGGCCGCCCCCTGGCTCTTATTTGGATAGGGATCCGGGCTCTCCGAGAGGCGCCCCAGGGCAGCCGAATGGCTACTCCGCGCCGCGCGCTGCCTCTGGCGGCTACCAGGTCCCCAACCCTCAAGCTCAGTACATGCAGCAGCAGCAGGCTCGACGGCCGTATCCCGGCCCACCCGGCCCCGCGCCGCAGCGCGGAGACGCGAGAGCGCCCTCACAGCAAGGGCAGTACGGCATGCCCAGGAACCCTGCCCAGAGATTTTACCCAGGAGGAGGACCAGCTCCGGCAATGAATAACGACCCTTACCGCTCGCAGTCCCTTGCCTCCGGCCCAAGACCGAACATGTACCAACCGCCTGCGAGCAATTACGGCTCTCAGCCGAACCACCAGGCTCCCGCTAATGCCTTCCGCCAAGCACCTTACAACCCGAGCTCCTCTCGCACCACCGCGCAAGGACGAGTCGTTCCCGAACGCCAAGACGATCGATCAATGTCCATGACCGGACATCACCCACACGACCGTGATGTGCATCAGTATCAGAACTCCCACCAGACCATGAGTGGACGAGTCATTCCCAACAGAAGGGCACCGGTGGAGCTTCCCAACACCAATGGCAGCTTTGGAGGGGGCTACACGCCCGCACCGGGGTCGCAGACCAGAACGACGAGCATGTCCTCTAACGGTGACCCCAGCACTCAGAGGACCATGTCCATGGCGTCTACTGTGGCACCGACGATCACTCCCTCGGAATCCGACGCCGCGACGCTGGCGCATAGGCCTTCTATGAGCAAGTCCATCGACGGCGAGCGGCCCCCGACTGCGAAGATCCGACCTCCCCTGGTATACCCGGCCCTCTTGTCGAGGGTAGCCGACTGTTTCCGACAGAAGATCATCACGGGCGATCGGACGAAGAACGAGCTCACGTATAAGAACGCCTTTAGCGGTGCCGAAGCGGTTGACGTGCTGTCTTATATTATCAGAACGACGGACCGAAACCTGGCGTTGCTCCTGGGCAGAGCGCTCGACGCTCAAAAGTTTTTCCACGATGTTACGTACGAGCATCGCCTCCGTGACTCAACCTCAGAAATGTACCAGTTCCGCGAGACTCTCGTGGATGAGCCCGAAGAGAAATCAGCAGTCAATGGTGTTTTCGTGCTACTCTCCGAGTGTTACTCGCCGACTTGCACAAGGGACCAGTTGTGCTACTCCATTGCCTGCCCTCGAAGGCTGGAGCAGGTTTCTCGGTTGAACCTCAAGATCCAGCCTGGTCTGAAAAAGGAGGCCGACGCCGCTGCAGACCAAGACGATGTCGACCAAACCGATGAGCAAAAGTTATGGATCAACTCCGTGCCCAAAGAGGTTGCCGAGAGCGTCGGAGAGAAGGAAAAGAAGAGACAAGAGGTCATTTCCGAGATTTGCTACACCGAAAGAGATTTCGTCAAGGACTTGGAATACCTCCGCGACTTCTGGATCCTGCCCTTGAAGTCCAAGGCATCCCCCATTCCTGCCAACAAGCGGGATAAGGCTGTCAAGTCCATATTTAGCAACATCATCGACCATCCGAGTTTACATACGGTGAGCTCGCGATTCGCCAAGTCGTTGACGGAAAGGCAACAAAAGAATCCGGTCGTGGGCAACGTCGGCGATATCTTTTTGGAATGGGTCCCTCAATTCGAACCTTTCATCTGGTACGGTGCCCGGCAACTGGAGGCTAAATTTGAGTTCGAGAACGAACGTTCGATGAACCCCTATTTTGCAAAGTTTGTCGATGAAATCGAGCGCAGAAAGGAGTCACGCAAGCTCGAACTCAACGGTTACCTGACCAAACCCACTACGCGCCTGGCTCGTTACCCGCTGCTGCTGGAGAACGTGCTCAAGTATACGGAGGATGGCAACTCGGATAAAGAGGACATTCCCAAGGTCCTCACCATGATTCGTGACCTTTTGAGCAGGGTCAACGCCGAGTCAGGAAAGGCCGAAAACAGATTCAACCTGAGAAGGCTTCACGAGCAATTGCGTTTCCGACCTAACGAGCGTGTTGACCTCAGGTTGACAGAGGAGGGCCGCGAGTTGGTGTTCAAGAGTCAGCTGAAGAAGACGCCTCAAGAATCGTCCGAGATCACTGCCTTCTTGTTCGACCACGCGGTCCTGCTGGTGAGGGTAAAGCAAGGCGGCAAGACCGAGGAGATCAAGGCCTACAGAAGAGTGAGTTTCCACCAAGTTTTTGATGTCTCATACAGCTAACGCATCAAAGCCAATTCCTTTGGAACTGCTTGCTATTCGGGAAATGGAGGAAGTGATCCCTTCCAACGGTGCCATGAAGCGGTCTTCGTCGAGCTTGCTGCCGGGCATCCGCACCAACACGAACGAAAGCAAGAAGGGAGAAGGCTGGCCGATTACGTTCAGGCACTTGGGTAAGGCCGGGTACGAACTTACGCTGTATGCTACGAACCAGGCCGCACGTAAGAAGTGGCTCGAGTTCATTGACAACGCCCAACAACGGCTGAGATCCCGCGCCGACTTCTTCAACACGAGTGTCATCTCCTCAGGCTTCTTCGTCGGTACGAACCAGGTCAACTGCGTCACGCCGTACGACGGTGGACGCAAGCTGCTGTACGGCACCGACAACGGCATCTATCTCTCGGATCGCAAGAGCAAAGACGCCGCGCCGAAGCGTGTCATCGAGTCGTCGAGCGTCACCCAACTCGATGTTCTCGAGGAGTACGGACTGCTGCTGGTTCTTTCAAACAAGGCCCTCTACTCGTACCCTCTCGGCGCTCTCGACCCCAACGAGCCTGCCCTCTCGAAGCGGCCCAAGAAGATTCAGAGCCACTGCAACTTCTTCAAAACGGGCATCTGCCTCGGCAGACATCTTGTCTGCTGCGTCAAGTCGTCTGCCTTGTCCACCACCATCAAAGTTTACGAGCCCAATGACGCAATGTCCAAGGGCAAGAAGCAAAAGGGCTTCGGCAAGATGTTTGCTGGACAAGACGAGCTCAAGCCGTTCAAGGAGTTCTACATTCCCACTGAATCGTCGTCTGTGCACTTCCTCAAGTCGAAGCTGTGCGTGGCTTGCGCCCGTGGTTTCGAGGTCGTGTCGCTCGAGACCCTCGAGACGCAGTCTCTCCTGGACCAAGCTGACACCAGTCTCGACTTTGTCGCCCGCAAGGAGAACGTCAAGCCCATCCACATTGAGCGTCTCAACGGCGAGTTCCTGCTCAACTACTCCGAGTTCTCCTTCTTCGTCAACCGCAATGGTTGGCGTGCGAGGCCCGAGTGGCGGATCGACTGGGAGGGCACGCCCCAGAGCTTCGCCCTCAGCTACCCGTGGATCCTGGCGTTTGAGCAAAACTTCATTGAGCTCAGAAATATTGAAAACGGTGCCGTGCATATTGTGCCGCATAAGAACATCCGCATGCTGCACAGCAGCACTCACGAGGTCGGTATCGCCGCGGACAGGAAAGTAGGAGTCTTGCTAACGTCTTGCAGATCATTTTCGCATACGAGGATGAAAAAGCGGAAGACGTTGTCGAAGCCATTGACTTTTGGAAGAGCAATAGGAGGTCTGAAATTCCATGATTCGATCACGCGACGCCATCCCATCTCATCCCCTCGACAAGGGGAAGCATGTTTGATTAAAGACCGATACCAGAGTGACTTGACTCAACGACTTTTGCAGCCTTTTCTTCGACGGCCCTCCGCTTCGGGAGAGGGCAGCAGTTCATCTGACACGCGTCGGATTCGGGAGGTGACAAAGTGGGGAGGGAGGCTTCTTTTAAAAAGGGCGACGGCAACCTCATTCTGTCACGGGTTACATGTTCATACTTTGCATCGTTGTTTCCGCTTGGATCAGGGCTCTCACTCGATTGGTGGTAGAGAGAGTCTGGCGTGTCCGACACGTTGGGTGCGGGGTCCAGCAGAGGCGACTGGCAGGAGGGGGGCCCCGAGGTAAATCTAAAGCGAGTTGTTCCCCTGTGGAAACCGGAAGCAGACGTGATGTATTGTGACTCGTAGTCCGAAGCCTGCTGGGAGCATTGCGTACGTGGTGGACCTGATTTACGCATAATAGCATGAGCGTGTTTGCAGAGTCTACTTCCTCTTTGGTATCGTGAAGTGATGTCGCGGTGACGATGGTGAAATGCGTGTGTTTGCCTATGTGGGTGATCAGAGTAGGGAGATGGGCTCTCCAAGTGTGGAAATAAGGAGTCCATCTATATTACAGTATTGATTGAATGCCTGACTATTGGTAAGGAAGTTGACGTCTGGCTAGGTGGCAGCTGCCACACATCGCCTCATGCCGGTATCTATGCCATACGTCCCACTAGTTTTTTGAACTATCGCTTCCTGGGTGGTGCTGATAATACGTCTTCCGAGGACGAAGGAAGTCCGAGTCGATCTCGTCGAGTCAAAAGAATAAAGGCAACAGCGTCTTCCGTGGTGGTGAAGATGATGCCACGAGGCGTGACGCGGGATTGCTTGGCGGACGCCGGCATCGCTTGGCGTCTCTGATATTCCTGGCATTCCTGGCGGTGGAAGCAAGCAGAATATAGGGCTGGGAATGAAGGTGGAAAGTTTCATGGTGAGGGTCGATGGACGTCTAATCCGTCTGCTGCTGGAGGGTGACGACCTAAGACTCGCGCTCAAGCCCTTGGTCCGTTGGGGTTCTTGCTTCCCGATGACCTCGGGCTGCCCTTCGGTGTCTTGAAGGACGTAAAGGTAACGGGTTTTGATCCGAGAGTGCATGTCAGATGTACTCCACCTTGATTGCTTCCAACTCATCATCATGACTTGGGAACAGGAGACGAGCGCTCAGATTATGAGTGTAAGCAAAGCTGTGCATTCGTCCGTGTTGAAGACTTTGAAGACTGACGGGGCAAAACTCGCAGCGTTCACACCGGGCTGGATAGCACAGAAAGAACGACAACAGCAAATCATCATGCTATCCGTGATGTCTTGATTCATTCCCGGGTTTTATTTTTGCTATTATCTCATATATTGTACCAAATATCAATTATACGTTTTCCTGTATCTTTCATGATACCACCGTTATCGTCCTCGCTACCTATCATCCTCCTGCCTGCGTCAAACTATTTCATGATTTTGGCTTGACAAGATCGAGCAGACATCTCCTCGATAAATGAAACCTTCGTATTATTAATACTCCATGATTATTCTGATAGAGATAGTGCGCACCTTCGAGTAAGCTGCATAAATAACTTTACGGCCGTTCACAACCAGCATGGTAGCAGGCCATATATCCGCCGATGTCTATGTCCTCTAACCCCAAACGTCTTGAAATCATCATGCGATAGGTATTGATGCCAAACATATATCCAGTGCTAGCCAGCCAGGTTCCCAAACCTTCTTACGGAGAAAGATGCGTACACCACAATGGCACAGGGGTGGGACCAAGTTGAGGCATCTCCGGAGGTATCCAGTCGTTCTTCAAAAGGCGGCGAGCCCCCCAAAGCAATGAATTCTCTTTCCGTAGTCATAGTTCTTTGAAGTCGTCCTGTTCGCATTCTGCCATCGTAATAACCAATACTACAGACATGCCATCTTCCGACGTCTCTACTACTGGCCACCGCTGGGCGCTTCAGTCTGGCAATGGCGGCAACTACACCATCAAATGCCAGGGCACAGAGTTCACGACCCACAATACCCTGCTAATGCTACACTCCCAATACTTTTCCGCGCTGTGCAGGAGCAATTTCGAGGTAAGAGATCCTCAAAAACAACCTTTGGCCCCTTCCATCGCAAGGTCGGGGCGGAACGGAAGCACTAACGCGTACAAGGGAGACTATCAACAGCTGTTCTGAATTTGACGACATTGACCCCGATATCATGGCCTATCTTTTAGACTACATCTACCGAGGGAACACAAAGTGGCAAGTTCCAAAGGACGACTTGATCACGATGGTCCATATCTGGATACTGGCGGATAGACTTCTGGCTGACGAGGTCAAGGCCAAGGTCGAGAAGAAGCTGGATACTCAGCTGGGCCATTTCAAAGGCAAGTGCAAGGTTGCGGACACTGTTCTCATCGACCTGGTATTCAACCGCAATGAGCGCTCCGGCGGAAGAAGCCACCGACAAGCATTCCTTTGGGAACGCAAGGCGGATCGACATGTTAAATGAGCAGTTGACGGCGGGTGGTCAGAGGCTGTAATTGTTTTCTGGCGCCTCTGACTGCCAATAAAGGCAAAATTTTGAGGCCAGAGATGGAGGTTGAGGTTTACTGCGTCCAAGGGGCTTTATCGAATCGACTAATCGAGAGATGAGCTTTTTGATTGCACTGCTACTCGTCTTGATGTACTCTCCCGGCTTCTTCTAGTCGTACTTTCTCTAGGTACTGTTGGAAGGTCTAGAAGAGGTTTCCAACCTACTTCTTCCTCGTCCCCTCCATTATCCTCGTCTCCGTCCCTTTCGTTGTCCTTCCTCATCCCTCTCCCCCCAATCTGGTTTGTCCTGGTATCTGACGGGTTGAAATCGTCCCACGTCCATGTCGTCGTTGAACCTGCAAAGCTTGAATCGAACAAGCCATCAATCTATTTCTTTAATAAAAGCAGACCTATCATCCTTGATGATTCATCAGTAACCAAGTACAATGTAATTCGTCTTATTGCGGTGAAAGCCCATGGGAGTAGGTATCCCATGTACGCCATTGA
This sequence comes from Colletotrichum lindemuthianum, assembly GCA_001693025.2. NCBI lineage: Eukaryota > Fungi > Ascomycota > Sordariomycetes > Glomerellales > Glomerellaceae > Colletotrichum > Colletotrichum lindemuthianum. The sequence goes on along the minus strand of MASP02000450.1, from coordinate 97,479 downwards.
GAGAACTCTCAAAGTCTGGCTAGCCGCCTCCTGTTACAAGGCGGACCGGACCACACGCCGCACATTGTTGAGCCGAATGTTTTCCAGTCAACTCGCTAGATACAGCAACAGGTTCGCGTCACAAGCACCAGGGTGTCGTGTCGACTCTTGACCGTTGACCAACACCACGCTCTATATTTGGATGATGAGACCAGTCCCAAGAGAACCCACTGGTTGTCGTTTGGTGGGCTACTCGACTTGTGATTCGGATAGGCTGCAAGAACAAGATTCGACTCTTGGGCTCGGGTAATTTGGAATTATCGAGAGAGGCAAAACGTGAAGAAGAGGCCTTTACTTTGCGGAGAGTTGACAAAGTCTCACACGATGGCATGCCAACGGACCTGATCACAATTTCACGTACCAAGTATGTCGGAGCTGTCGCTCTCGTGACTCGCTGGCCGTCGTTGTCGTCACTGTCGTTCTGCTGACCATTGCCGTCCGGAGACTCACAAGCCACAGCAATTGATCAAGTTTTACCGTTACTGTTTCCTACCCCTCGCTAATTTTATTGTTATTGTTTGTTAATAATAATATATATATGATAATAATAACATTAGTCTTGAAAATTCAACAATAATGTGCAACGTAAGTAAATCGAAATTCTCTGGTATCAAACTAACACAAACGCCACAGCACAACCACCCACGTTGTCAAATCACTGCTTGTGCCCGGCCAGATGCCACTCAAACACCTTCCTGAACCTCTCCTTCCCGTCGCCGACCATGGTATCCCCGTGACACGGCACGACGGTGTCGAAATCCCAGCCGTCAATGCGCTGGATGCTGTCGTTGAAACTGGGCCGGTCCTTGCTGCTCATGACGTACCACTGGAACCTCTTCACCCACTTGACGTCGCCCTCGGTGGTCTGCAACCCGCCCCAGAGCTTGTTGGTGAAGCCGGCGGAGGAATCGCGTTCCGACTCGGGGGCCTTGGAGTACTGCTCCTTGGCGGGCAGGTTAAAAAGCAAATCGGCCTGGATGAGCACGCGGTCGGGCTTGTAAAAGAAGACGAGCTCCTTGTTGGCGTGGGCGTCGACGAACTCGTACTCAAAGTCTGCGTCAAAGTCTGGGGAGATTGTGGTTTCGCGCTTGGCCGCGCCGGATTTGAACGTGACGAAGAACTCGTCGTCGTTGATCTTGGGGTCGTCGACTTGCTTCTTGCGTTTTTCGGGCAGGCCGTCCGGGCCGATGATTTTGGCGGCGGGGAAGGCGGACTTCCACTCGGAGAGGAAGATGTGGTGTTCCATGTCCGGGGCGACGATGTAGGCGAGGTCGCCGCCCTTTTCGGCGAGTTTGGCGCGGACGTCGGGGGTGAGGGCGACGGGGGAGAAGACTGCGAGGGAGCCCGACGTGAGGCGGACGAGGGTTGCGCGGCCGCCGACTTTGAGGGTGCCGAAGCGGGAGAAGGGGACGGAGAAGGTTGTCACGTTGGGGGTGAGGTCGCGGATGACCATGACGGAGGAGGGGTCCGAGGGGATGAGTTTGTTGGACATGGTGAGGTGTTGTTTGGCGGCCTTGAGGGGGTTGTGGGTGTGGGTGTGGGAGGAGGAGGAGTGTTCGCGGTCGGGGGAGTCGAGGATCTGCTGAGGTTGGAGGGGGTTTTGGTTGGCGGCGGGCGAGGAATGAGGTTGAGATTGAGAATGGGCTTGAGACTGGGACTGGGACTGGGAATGCGTGGAGGAGAAGGCCCGGCGGTGAATGTGCGAGGGGTGAAGCCTGCGGATTGGTGTCGCGCGGAGGAGTCTCTGTCCTAGTGTTAGATGATGACGTTGGTAATGATGTTATCACGGGCTTGGAGGGAGGTGAGGTTGAAGAGTTATATATATGAGGTAATGGGGGCGGGAGCTGGGATTAAGCACATTCACGAGCTGCACTGCAGCTGCAGATGACGAAACTCAATCAAGCTTAGGCTCGGAAAGTGTGGCACGTACCATTGTCGAATCAGGAGAGTGGGCGTTTCGTTCTAGAATGTCAACAGCCGTCCGTGGTGTGGATGCCGTCAGACGGGATGGCGGGAGTCCGTTCGATTAGGCGCAGCAGTCCAGCGAGAGGGAGGTCAGCAAGACGATGGGCCGCATGCGCAGGTAGGTCTTCTTCTGGGTCTGGGATCGTGAGTCGGGTCGGGGTCTTGGACCAGCAGTGACCAAAGTAAGGTAGCAAGGGAGGCAGAAAAAGCTTCAGTCTCCGTAATCCGATATGGATAATGCGGGAGGTGGATTGCGTTGGAAATGAGACGTAGGTACTGTAGAGCAAGGTAGCCTGATGTCTGGGACCTTCTTTGTGCGGTGTCTTTGGTTTGGCCGAGGTGGTTTACAATTCAGAATAAGCCACAGTTTGTCAGCACAGCACGATGGTTATTTGAAATAATGGGATATTCTTTTGATCATACTGGCTAGGCATTTACTGTGGCAGAGATGGCGATGCCAGCGCATGTCTACACAGTAGAGGTGGACAGACAGTCATGACATCACTGGAAAAATGGTGTGGGAACCGCATCAGAGTGACATCTTCCATCTGGCCAGGGCGCCCTACAGGGCACAGCACGCTACAGGCTGCATAGGTACTAATTACTTGTAGGTGCTTGTACATACTGCAAATGAACTCGGCCGAGGTACTCAGGTACGCTGCACCTGCCTGTACGCAAATGGTCGACGGACTCGGTGAGTTGCAGCGCCCCGTCAGCGCACATCCAGACGGAGTCTCGTTGTTTTTGTAATACATATCACCTGGGCCGCGAAGACGAAAAGTTCCTCCAATTCTCAAGCCGGGGAGGGGATTCCAATCGTTCCGTCGTTCGTTCCGCGGATCCACTTTCGCGGACGCATTGCCGAGGCAGGTCGGGGCACGCGGAGGCGCTAGTCCTTTTTGGTCGGTGTACGGGGCACCTACCCATGTGCGCTGCAAGTGCCCATCGCGTGCCTTCCCTGTCGCTGCACCTTTGCTATTCCAAATCAAGCACCTGTCACTCTCTACCACATGCAACACCGTTTGACTTCACTCTGAACTTTTTTTGTTGGCGATGGTATGTCAAGACGAGACGAAAATCAATTGCTCAAATACCATAAACTCCCAAGTCTAACCATGCAAACAACAGAACACAACGACATACGAAAAAAAAACATAGCCAACGCCAAGCCCTCGTCTCCCATCGTCACCGATTCATAACATTGCATCCGCGCCTACCACGGAGTCACGTCCGTCACCACGCCGGCTTCGACGACGTCTCTGTCAGCATCGCCTTCAGAATGGACTGCGACAAGGCCGCCGCCGACCGCCCTGTCATCTGCGAAAGGCCCGGCAGGAACCTGCTGTCGATACCCATCCCCCACATGTTGTGGACTCCGGGATTCAGCTGCATGTCAAGGTAGTAACCCCTCGTCAACCCGTTGGCGTACTCCCACATCTCTTTGGCAGACAACGCCGAAACAAGCGCCCGGAAAACGGTCCAGAACCCGACCAGCCAGAACAGGTCGACGATGAATACGGCCGCGTGCTTAGGCGACGGCACTCGGTCTCCGACGTGGACGTTGTGGCCGACCATCTTTGCGGGGACGTGGGCGAGGCAGGCCAGTGCGAAACGCCCCATCACCAACCAGGATACGAGGTGCGACATGATGCACCTGTAGATGGCCCAGAAGATGCGCACCACGTAGAGGCCCTCTTTCATCTTCCCGTCCGGCGCCATCATGTCCGGTCGCGGTTCCCGTACTACCACGCGCTTCACGGCCATTTTCTCCGTCTTTGCTCTTCTGCCCTGTTGCTTCTCTCCCTCTGCCCGGCCTCGCTTGCTGGTATCTGGCTGAGCTTCCAACACGACCTTTCGGTTCTTGGCCATGTTTTCGGTGTTGGGTCTGCCCAACAGTCGACTCCCCCCAACTGCGGCGCCTTGCTGGTCCTTCGCAGGCTTGCTAGTGCCTTCCGTCTCTGGCCGCGTCTCTTGCGTCTCAGGCGGAGAATTTGGCTCGTGAGCCGGATTGTCGGGCCCGGCCTTCGGTGCGCCAGTCACAGCGTCCCTTTCAGCTTCCGCCGTCACCGGCACGTCTCCAACCTCCTTCTCTGGCTCCTGGTGACCATCTCCATCAACTCCAGTTGCCGGCACTTGTTCGACTTCCTCCCCACTCGTCGTCTCCTGGATTGCGCCTCCTAGGTAATCCTCTTCCAGAGCACGCAGCTGCTCCTCGAGCTCCTCGACCCTCGCCACAAGCGACGTCCTGTTCTGTTGTGCGAGTGCCAGCCCCGCCTCCGTCTTCATAAGAACTTCGAGAACGGCTTTCATCGCCTTCCCGTGCTCCTCCTCAAGCTGTCTCCTGAGCTTCTCCCATTGCAGCTGGAACGACCGTATGTCCCGCCTTCTCTGCTTTTGAGAATCCCGATGCTGGTCCCGTAACCGCTTCTCAAATTCACGCTGCTCGCCTGACGTACCGCTGTCACCATCGCCTCCTGATTCAGGACCCGCATCGTCGTCGTCGTCATCGCCCGAGTCCCCAGGGTCCGGGAAATCATCTCGATTGTGGGCATGGCGTCGAAGCGCATCACGTACCGCCCATACTTGAGCCTCGTCCTCCATGTCGGCCGCTCGCTGCAGGTCCTGGCGCAACGTAACTATGAACGTGCGTTGCTCTTCAATCAACTCCTGGGCCAAGGCCAGGTCGGTCTCCAGCTCCAGGATCCGCATCCTGTCCACCTCCGTGGGACCGCTTTCCGTCCTGAGATGCCGGTTAACCTCTGACTGCAGTTCCGTGATCCTCCGGTTCGCCGCCTGTAGACTGTCGACGATCGCTTGGTAGTCGCTCATGTCCGTCTGCTGCGCGGCTCTTTGCGCCGCGAGGGCCTCTTCGACGCAGGCCTGCACCGTAGCGTCAAGCGAGCTTGTGAGCTCGATTCTGTCCTGCTCGAAGTCGGTTTTGGCTTTTGCCAACTCGCTTCTGGCCTGCTGCAACTGGTGATCGAAGGCTGCAGCCTCCGCCCTTTTGGTAACAAGATCTCTGCCTGCGAGGAGACTGGCCTCCTGCATCTCCCTAATTCTTTCCTTCGCTGCCCTCAGCCGGGCCTCTAGATCTCTGATGAGAGTCTCTTGACCAAGGGACGCAGACTCTTTACTGACCCCATCAGTCGTCTCCTGATTGTTCGTCTCTGCCCCCTCGTTCAAGTGCGGAAGCGTCTCTCTGCTGGTGTTGGCGAGGGCCTCCGTCAGGTTCCTGTTAGTCTCTGCAATGCGTTCCACTTCGCCTTGAAGTTCGTGAATCTGTCCACGGAGATCGGCTTCGTTCTCTATCGACTCGTTGATCTGCTGCTCGCCATCGATCTCTTCCAGTTCAAGAGCCAGCTGATTGCATCGCGTCTGAAGGCGGTCGTAGTTGTCGACATTGACGCCGGCCCTGGCCAGCTCCTCTACCCCCATCATGAGCTCTTCCCAAAGGCGCGGCAAAGCATCCAGGTTGCGCCCCATCTGCCCCATGGCCTCTGACACGTCCACTGGGAACACCCGCACCGCCGCGCCGGTATTCGGGTTGCCGCTGGCGGAAGACGCGTTGCTGTCGACGCCAGACGTTGGAGCTGAATTGTCGGAGGGTATTGACATGTTATCGTCGTCGAAGAAGTCAGCAGCCGCTGATTGTCGGAAACGCATCAACGTCCCGTTCTGCGCGGCACAAGCCTGTGTGATCACCTGTATCCGGTCGATGAGATGCAGCACATGGTCCACCCTGTCCTGAAAACTGCGCGGGGCGTATTCCGCAATCTCCCTGTCGATGTTTGACCGGGGTGTCTCGTCGGGGCCTCGTCGGACGCCCGGGAACGCATACGATCCGAGTTCTCCGCCAAAGGCCGGGATCTCCGGCCTGGGCGGGTCAGGTGGCAGAGGCGGCTCGGGAACGTCTCGGGCTGTGGGGGAGGTTGCCGGGCCATTCTCTACAGCCGGCCGACGCAGGGCGGCTCCCGGAGGAGGGTTGCCCAGACCTCTGAGAAGCGAGTTGAATATTTTCCCGTGAAACATTATCATCCTTTCAACCGTCTCCGCCCGCTTGTCCAGGTCGTTGAAAATGGGCTCCAAAATCGTATCGATGGCCCTCATCTCTTGCAAAATGGTCTCCCTGTCCCCCGAGCCTGCCCCCGCGTCTATGTCTTGCACTTGCGCGTCGAGGCTATCCCGCCTATCCACGGCCCGACGGTGCCTCCGTATCAGATCGTGCTTGTCGTGCCACAGGGCGGCCTTGCGATCTCGGAGATCTACCATCCTTTCGCGGGCTTCCATGAATTTACCATCATAGAACAGTCGCCGCAGATCGGGGATCGTGTCATGGTCACGGGTATCTTCCTCCCAGGAAATCTGGCTGCTCGGGGAGTTCTCGGCGGTTTCGCTCGCCGACGCTGCATGATCTATCCGGAGCAAGTTGTCGAAGATGCCTTCGTCCTGGTGCAGCAGGCCAAGAAGGGCCTCAAGCTCGTTGATGGGCATGACTATCTCATTGTTTCTCGGGCCGGACGCTTCCCCCTTCGCAGCCTGTATAGCCTCGTCCAAAGCCTGTCGAGTTTCTTCCAGAACCTCGTGAGTTTCGTCTCGAGCTCTCTGAGCGTCGTGCAGAGCCCTCGTGGTTTCTTTCGAAGCCTGCTTAGCTTCTTTCATAGCCTTCTCGTGGGCTACCGCATCCCGCTTGCGCTGTAAACGAGCGTCTACAAGGGCAACTTTGTACCCTTCCACCTCGAGTTCCGCAGCGGTCAGCTGCTTCTGAATGGCTTCCAGCTGTGCCTCGGTTTCGCGCAGTTTGTTTTCGGCCTCCCTCGCTTGGGACTCGGCTGTTTCGCGAGCGTTCTGGGCTTCTCGGAGTTGCGTCGCCGATTCCGAATCTTCTCGGGCTCGGGTTTGGACGGCCTCGTGTGCAGCCCGCAGCTCTTCGAGTTGCCTTTTCAAAGTGTCAGCTGCCTCTCGAGCTTCGGCCAAGGCGGCTTCTAGAATGGATTGGTGCTCCGCAGGATCTGTAGCGAGCGCCGCGGGTCGTTCCGTTTGTGTCTGGGCATCCTTCAGAGCAGCCTTGGGGTCTTTAAGCCCCTCATTTGGTTGTTCTTGTTTCTGTAGCTGACTCTGAGCGGCCTCAAGAGCGGCCCGGGCGTCGCCGAGTTCGTTTCTCAACTTTTGAATTTCGGCATCCTTCTCGCGCAAATTTTGCCAACCCGACGCGATATCGTCCTTGAGCGACTCGATCTGGGATTCTTTTTGCTTGAAAGACTGTTCAATAGTGCCTTTCCAGAGACCTCGCTCCTCCTGCATGACGCGTCTGTCTTTTTCTTTCTGCATTTCGACTTTTGCTGCGCTGGCAGCCGCTGCACTTTCTGCTAGCTGCATTTCAAGTTCGACAACACGGCGTTGCAGCTTCTCCCTGCCGGCCTCGGCATCGGCGAGTAGCTGGTCCTTTGCAGCGACGTCTTTTCCATGGCTGATGTGTTGTGCTGTCTCGGATCGTGCTTCAGACAATTGCTTGTTGAGATCTTTTTCGTGCTCGGCCAGCCGCGTCTTGTCGGCCTCGGCTTGCGACAATTGCTCAGTGAGCCTTTCGACCATCTGCTGCAGCCTCTCAACCTCGTCTTGAGCCCCAGCAAGTTGTCGAGCCGCTTCACTAGCAGCAGCATCGTTATCCGACTTCGCACGCTCGAGTTCTTCGGCAAGCAAGGCAACGGTGTCCTGCTTCGCAGTCAACTCGGATTCCATGTCCTCGATCCTAGCCTTAAGCTCCTTGTTCTCCTTTCCGACGGTATCGCCAGAAGACTCCCACACTGTCCGGTCGCCCTCCGCTTCATCGAGATCGACCTGGAGTTTGTCACGTTCGGCTTCAACTCTGTCCAGAAGCGTCTTCTGATCCCTAATCTCCGCCTCTCTCGTCTCGAGCATCTTCTGGCCATCTTCGAGACGTGTTCGAATCTCAGTGTTGTCATGGGTAGACTTTGAGAGTTGCCGCCGAAGTTCTTGGACGGATGCCTCGGTGTCTTTGACGTTCTGCTGCAGATCCAAAACAATCTGCTGCTGCTTTTCCGCCGATACTTTGAGCGCTCCTACTTCGCGGAGCGCCTCGTCGCGATGGGCGCTAACCTCTGCGAGGGCGGCTTCGTGGTCAGCGGCGCTTACTGCGCCGTCACCTGCGCCGGTGAAATGCTGTAATAGTGTCAGTACTTCAAATCTCGATAGTATGGAGGAGCTGCTTACGGTCTCGCTCGCTTCGGAATTCGATCTGCTGGACCTCGCTTCCTCAAGTTCGTCTTGCAGGTTGAGTGAAGCACTAAGAGCCGACTCTTCCTCCATATCGGCCGCGAGGGAATGTTGTAAATCAGACACCCGCTCACCCCGGATGTTCCGCAAGCCAGGAGACGATGTATCGGACGGCGCCATCGCGGTGTCGTCCACGACCATGGCGCGCGTATATGACGAGAGCTCGCCTGCCGACGTGGCGAGCCACTCAATATCCAGCTCCTCAGCCTCCAGGGCGGAGAAGTAGCCGGAGACGGCCTCCTCAGTGAGAAGCCCAAAACTTTTGATGGTCGACTCGAAGACGGACTGGACTTCTTCGACGCTCAGACCGTTGGCGAGACCGTCGTTTGCTTCTGACACCTGCAGTTTATATTTTAGATCCTCTACCTTTGCTCTTTGGTTATCCAGGAGTTTCGCATATTCTTTCTTCGGCAGATTTTCCCCGTCGACCAAGAACGTGGGCTCCGCCTCTCGCAGTGTCAAAACTGTCCGCTTCTCCTCCGTCAGCTTCTCACGGACATCTTGGAGCGTTTGACCGAGTTGAGTAATTTCCTTCCCGCGGCTGTCGCACATTTCTTCCATGCGAAGCATATCCCTGTGGTATTCGGTGTCCTTCCTCCTGAACTCCGTCAGCTTCCGCTCTAGTTCGTCCTCTGCCTTGTTCTTGTCCTTTGTGTCTTGGCTCGATTTCTCTCTCAGCGTGTAGATCTCGGCCTGCAGAGAGAGTACAATGTCGCTCTGTTCGGCCGGGTTTTTGGCCCGTAGTTCGGTAAGGGCAGCGTTGGATTCCTGGAGTTTTATTTCCTTTTCGTCGCGCTCACGACGTGCGTCGGAAATATCCTTGTTAGCCTTCGCGACAATTTCCTGCAGACCTCTTTTTGCAGCCGCATATTCTTCAATGGAAGACTCCACATTGCCACGGGTTGAGTCTCGAGCTTTGATGGCTTCTGCTGTCATTGATGCGAGCTTCGTAAGGCCTTTTTCGAGTCTCGATTCAGGGGTCATATTTTCCGAATCGTCATGTGGCGCGTTTGCGATTTCCCAGAGGCCGTGGGCCCGGGCTAGGTCTCCCAAGCGGCTGTGTATTCTCTCCAGTGTCTCGCGCTCAACATCCTCTGGACTCTTTCGAGATGGAAAGGTTCTGTGTTCCTGTCCAGGAGCTGGACCGGGGCTGTGCGAGGCGCTGCGAGCATGCTCTCTCAAACTGCTGCTTCTTCTCAATCCCGTATGTGATGCACGGCCGCTGGGTTCCGGCGGGTCTTGATCTGTTCCAGCGTGCGGTGCAAGGCGAGGAGACGGTGGCGGGTTGGATACTTGTCGCTGCCTGAGGGGAGAAGGCCTCCTCATGGATATTCGTTCATTCTGAAGGGTGTCTTGGAAGGCTATGTCTGCCCAGCGACGTCCACTAGCTGAAGATGATCCCCCAGTCGCTGCGATATTTTTCTCTGTGCTCTTGTGGTTTCCATCAGATGGGTTGGATGACCTAGTCGACGTGTCGGATTTTACGCTTGGAGTCAAGGTGCTATCGCGTGATGGGCTTGAGACTGTAATATCCGAGTGCTGAAATGGTGATGATGGGGGGTTACTGCTTTGCGCGCCATGGCCATCGGGGCGATTCAGGACTGTACGGCGCACATCGTGCTGTGGCAGCTGAATGTTGTCTTGCTCGCTGGTCATTTCATCGAGCTGTCCGGTTGTCGTGTCGCCACGGATCTCAGGTCTGCCTCGAGAAGACGCTTCTTCCCCGGCCTTGGCGTCAGCCGGCTCCCCGGCCATGGTGGTGTCAGTGATTTCAGTCGTCCAGTATCTGATGAGATCCTGAGTATGGAGTCACAGGTAGCTGCTGTGGTGTTTCCGCGTCGCCAATGCTTCTAATCCGCAGAGATGATCTTGTACACTGGGAAATAAGACAGGGAAGAAAACAGAAGTGGAAAGGAAAAAGCAAATGATTTGGGTGATGAAGATTCGCCTTTGACATAATTGGCGACAATTGTACTTATGAAGCCGCCTTCGACTAGAGGTGTCTCTCACAGACAGATCAAATGCCTCTGCTGCCAAAGATGCTCCAAGAGGCAAAGAATAGGACCGCAGACAATGAGCTTCAAAGGCCAAAAGACCACTTCCGCGCTGAGTTGCATTGAAGCAGGCAGGAGAGCCGTTTGCGGTAGGCTCCGCCGTCATAATTTATTTCTGCCTCCCGGGGGGGCTCATTGACTTTTCCAAGGGATATGGAAAATGAAAGGCAAGGTGGGAGGGAGAGGTTCTGAATATAGCACGTTGCCTTGAAGGAGACAATGACGAAGGGGCTTATTCAAAGGCTCGCGGAAGGCGTGTGTCACCACCACACGACCCTCGTGATGCCCCTCGCGCCTTGAATCATTTGGTAGCTCCAGTGTAGTCTGTGGCGGACTGCTGCCTCGTTAGCTACCTAGTACCTTTTCGAAACGTTCGGTCAAGTCTCGGGTGGGAGAAGAAATCGAAAGCTTGAAATTTACAGGCGAAAGGCGCCAAGTCCAGGTATAGCTCATGTAACACACACCTTCCAGCCAGTGTCAATTCTCGTGATGGCCTCAAACGCCTACTTGCGCCCAACTATGGTAAACTCCCAAGCGTCATTTGTACGCTTTCGCTCCGAACGGCGACGATAATAGAACAGTGATATAGCGCGGCCCGCACTTCTCGCAGCGTACTCGACATTTTTAACTGTACCAACCCCTAGCGCCTGGGCCTTGTGTCGCGGCTTCTTTTCTATGCTTTATCATCGGTTCTTGGATATCAAACGCGTCAATAATGTCTTGCCATGTCTTCATGTCCATCGAGAAGATGGCCTGCTGCTTTGTTTTCTCACGCCTGGCCCCGCCTTCTTCGTCGGGCTCGTTCCCCTCTATCGGTTCTGTGATTTGGTCAGCAGATGCGCAATGTGCGAGCGAAAAGAGGCCGGCGTACTTAGCGAAGGAAGCTCGTTGCTGTCAAACTCGATTCCCATTTTGCCGTCGCGGATGAGAAAGCTGACGTAGAACATGTTTTCAACCGTCTGGCCGAAGGACTTGGGATTCACGACGAACCGCAACAGGTCCACGCCGCCGGTATCCCGGAGACCGTACTTCAGCATGAGCGCCACCTGCTCCTCTTCGCTCATCTCCTTGGACTCGAATATCTCGTACAGCTCCGTTTGGGCGTTGCTCTGGATGTCTTGCAGCTGCTTAAATATTTTGCTGCATATGGCCGTCAGGTCGTTTTCCTTCTTTGCCAGGTCCTCTACGTCCAGCACCTCAGGTCTCGTCTCGGCCAGGTTGTTCGGCCTGAAGGGGGCCGAGCGCTTGGAGATCTTGCGGACCTTTTTCTCGACGGACAAGGGGCCGAGCAGGAAGCCTGGCAGGGCTGGTCTCCGGATGTTTGGCAGCGATGCAAATCTTCCCAGATGGCTCCAGTTGAAGGCTTCGTCGTCACCTTCATCGTCGCCGCCACCGTCGCCACCAGTCGTCCTGCGTCTGCGTCTTTGTGTGTGTGATAGCTCAGGCGCTTCGTCGCCTGCAATGCCGGCTGCTTGTCGCATGTAGGTACAGCACTTGGAGACAAACTCGTCCACATCGACACCCTCGGTGGAACTGCCCTGCATCAGACGCACGGTTTTTCGGTAGGATAAATCGACGGCGCTGACGAGTAGGCGAGAGTCGATGGTGGCCTCGGTGGTCTGCTTCACGCCTCGCGCGACTTCTTGAGCCCTCAAAAGGGTGTCCTTGAGTCCCGTCGAGCCCGGCATCATGAACTCCTCCATATTCTCGTTGATGCCCTTTTGCAGCTCGCGAAGCTTTCGTTGGATCTCTCGACGCTCATCCATGGGCTGATCGGGGTCGAATACGTCCGAGTTGGCATCTTCGTCGTCGTCGGCCGCTGTCCGGCGGCGCGCAGAACGTTCTCCATCGGCAGTTTCCGTGCGCTTCCGCTTTCCGGTTGACAGATCGCGACCTTTCCCCTTGTCTCTTCTGGCGAGGTCTCTATGTGTAGTTCGGGGGCCTTCGTCCTCGCTCGTGGAGCTCCCGGACGAAGGCGAGGAGTCGCCTTCTCCTGCCGACATCGTGAAGGAGACGGGCTTCGGGCTGTATTGCGGCGAAAGTCGATTGAGGAGAGCAGCCGAATGGGATGTAAAGGAACAACGGCAGACAAAGCCCAGCGGTAGCCTAGGCACTGGTGGGATTCGGGTGTGATAAGGTGATAACTGGTTGCAAGTATCGTGGCTTCAAGCACGAAGTCGCGCGTCAAATGTTAATTTGCGACTGGGAAGACGCGACCGCAATTCCCAGGGTGCCCCTCCACTCAACGCGCTCACCTTGATGGAACGTCCACTGTAAGGTAAGGTGCCTTCCCGGCCAAACGCTGTAGCGAGGCACTTACCTTGGCGGGAAAACGCCATAACTGCTGAGGATGTGGCTGAAATCCTTATCGATAACAGCTTCGGCGTTGACGCTGACGTGGGGGAGCCGCGGCCAGTGCCAAGTAATACTCGATGCCTTCCCTAAAGCGCGCTGCGAGAAGTGTCACTGGAGAGCTGTCAGCTGCCCTGGAGCCTGAACACACCACCTGAGGCTTAGTGTCGTCCGTGCTATCGGTTCCTCGCCTGGTGGGATCTCGCAGACATCTCCGGCAATCGTCACTCCTGTGCTCTCTGTTGTTTAGATTGCCAACTAGACATTGGCTTTGCGACCGCTGCCATCCAGAAGCACACAGTCTCTTCATATTCCTCCCAGAATGACTTCATGACCTGTTCTAGGCTCTCAAATACGTGATGGAGCCCTTCTCCTTCGCAAGCTCCGAGTCGCTGGACTACCCAGTGAGCGTCCGCATGTGCGCAATCCATCCCCAGCAGAGCCATGTTTTCCCAAGGTTGGCGCTGATGTCCAAGCGATAGAATCAATCTGGAAGGTGACGAGACGCCCTTTTTGCCTTCGACACTTATGGAAAAGGCCGAACTCAGGCATATTGGTTCAAACACGAGGTAGGGCTTTGTATGCGACGTCTCCTGCTGTGGCTGACCGCAAGCTCCAAAGCTCCCATTCCGATCTCTATGTCACCGTCCAAGTTTGGGCCGGATCCAAGCCGCTCACCGTGCCGGTTCAGACGGCTTATAAGTCCTTTAGAAGCGAAAGGAGGTAAGGACTGCTGGGTAATGCTGCCGTCTGAGGCATCACTGACTGCGACGTGCGCAGATGGAACGAATGGTTGACACTGCCCATCAACTACGCAACGCTTCCGTTAAACTCCTGCCTGGCCATAACGCTTTGGGACTCCTCGCCCGCCGGCGGGAAACAGGCAATAGGCCATGCGATTCCCTTCGGAGGGACGACGCTGCCGCTCTTCGACCGAGACAACCAGGTTCAGAAAGGCCGACAAAAGTGCGTGGTTCACCGACACAAGAATGCCGATGGAAACGACAACACAACTACGCCGGCAGTTCCTCGCAAAAAGAGGAATGGGTCGAAGAAAGGACCTGTCCAGCCAGTCGACAAGGACGCCGAGGAGCTGGAGCGCATGGAGAAGCTCTTCAAAAAGCACGAGATGGGCGAAATCGCGAGGGTAGACTGGCTCGACCAGCTCGTTTTTCGCGGCTTTGAGAAACGAGGACTACAGTCTGCAAAGGCGTCGCTCAAGACGATGCAGCGGCAACAAACGACAAACGGCGACACGGTCGACGAAAATGAAAAAGTAATGGACGAGAAGGACGCAGTTGACACAGAGACACATCCGGGCTTTTCCAAGTTCCAACTAAACGTTGAACTGCCGCGGTTCGACTTTCCGGTCGTATTTGCCGACCTGGAATATCCCCCTCCGCCCATCTCGGCCCTTCAGCACATGTCGGCTTCGCAATCCAACGTCTTGCTCAAGCCACCCCCTGAAGTTCAGTTTGGGCCTGGTATCATCGATCACCTGGGCGACTCGGGTCCGGGAAGCCGACTTATGAGGGTCTACGACCCGGAAGTCGGTGCGCGCGACAATCCCGCAGAAAGCAAGCACAGGAGACTCGTCAGAAGTCAACACCGCCACGGCATCCTCGACAAGGACCTCAAACCGAACGCCAAGGTCCGCGATGAGCTTAATCTCATCATGTCATATTCACCCACCCATGTCCTGACCCCCGAAGAGAAAGATTTGATTTGGAAATTTCGCTACCATCTAACCCGCGACAAGCGGGCCGTTACAAAGTTTGTCAAGTCAGTCAACTGGCAGGATCACAGTGAAGCAAAGCAGGCCGTCCAAGTTCTCGGCCGATGGACCGAGATAGACGTCGACGATGCCCTCGAGCTACTTGGTCCTACCTTTGACTACCAAGCCGTTCGGGCATACGCCGTCGAGAGACTGCGCAAAGCCGACGACCACGAGCTGCTACTATACCTTTTGCAGCTTGTCCAGGCTCTTAAATACGAACATATCTCGGCAGACTCATCACAAGAAGCGATTCGAGACTCTTCTTTGGCCCAGTTTTTGATTTCTCGAGCAGCCGACAACTTTCTCTTGGGCAACTATTTCCACTGGTACCTGATGGTCGAGTGCGACGACCACAGCCCAGAGCAGGGGCTTGATAACCGCAACATCTATCGAAAGGTCGCCTACGACTTTATGACAGAGCTGGTGAAGAGACCCGATGGAACAGAGGCTAGAAAGATACTCTTGCGCCAGGCCGAACTGATATCGATTCTCTCCAAGATTTCTGGCGAAGTCAAGACGTCGCACGAGTCCATCGCAAAGAAGACGGACAGAGTCAAGCATTTCTTGGCGGACCCGAAGAACGAGCTCGTCACTATCGATCCTCCACTGCCACTCCCCCTCGATCCCGCCATGAAGGTCATTGGCGTTGTTCCTGAAGAGACGACCGTCTTCAAATCTTCCTTGTGCCCCATCAAAGTAACCTTCAAGACTGCCACCGGGAAAAAATATCCCATCATCTTCAAGACGGGCGACGATCTGCGACAAGATCAACTCGTCATCCAAATCATCACCCTCATGGACCAGCTACTTCAAAAGGAGAACCTGGATCTGAAGCTCTCGCCGTACAAGATCTTGGCTACCAGCACTACTGCTGGTGCCTCTCAGTTCGTGCCCTCCGTCAGCTTTCAGAGCATTGCCTCCAAGTTCAGAACCAACCAGGCCCTGGGCTACCTCAAGTCCAACAACCCGGATGACCGGCAGCCTCTCGGGGTGCGCCAGGAGACACTGGATACCTATGTCAAGTCCTGCGCGGGGTACTGCGTCATCACGTATATCCTTGGTGTTGGCGATAGGCATCTGGACAATCTCCTTCTCGCGCCGGACGGGCACTTCTTCCACGCAGACTTTGGCTTCATCCTCGGACGAGACCCCAAGCCATTCGCGCCAGTGATGAAGCTGTCAAAGGAAATGGTGGACTGCATGGGTGGGGTCAACTCTGAACATTTCAAGCAGTTCAAGCAATACTGCTTCCTTGCGTATACGGCACTGCGAAAGTCATCCAACCTGATTCTCAACCTGTTCAGTCTCATGGTCGATGCCAACATCCCCGACATCCGCCTCGAGCCGGACAAAGCTGTACTCAAGGTCCGGGAGAGATTCCATCTGGAGCTCAGCGAGGAGGAGTCTATGCGGTATTTCGACCGGGTGATAGAAGACAGCCTAGGTGCCTTTGCGCCTGTCGTTATTGACAAGTTGCACGAACTGGTGCAGGCGTTCCGAGCCTAAGAGGCGGTATTAGTGGGATACGTAGCCAGTATGGTCAATATGCATCACAGTTCTTCGTCACGACAGACATTCGCACCATCGCCATCTTCAGGACACTGACAGACTTGACCCATAAAACCTCACTACTGCCCATGATGCGCACAGTTTCCGCACAGTTACGTATTCTTCAACAAGACGGGTACCAATGAACTCCAGCTCAAACTCTCAGCCCCTTTGCGGTCTGGACCTCGATGCCCCCCTTCTTTTGGAAGGCGAGAGAGGGGAGTGAGGAGGGAAAGGGGGAAGAGAGAGGGGGTGAGGAAGGAAAGGGGGAAGAGAGAGGAGAGAAGGGGGGGGGGGGTTCACCCTTTCCTTACTTCCCTCAGGGAATAATGGGCTCGCGCGGACAAACTACAGCTCATTCAGTCACTCAGGCTCGCTGCTGTTCCCGACCCGTATGGCCACCCATTCTGCGGAATGGCCATCACGGTACAAGTCTCAACCAATCCTGAGGACTATACGCTGTGGTGCTTTTCTGAAGCCATGTCCGTAAAGTCACTCACACTCAAACACTTGATGGGAGAGAATCGCCATTTTTCGTGACCCGTGTGGTTACCAGTTATTCACAATGACCACAAGCCTTCGGCTGCAGCTGTGAGTAGCCCTACTGTCGCGTCGGCGCGTGGACCCCATTCTATCTCCGTAAGGTGGGCAAAACCCTATATAAGGCGCACCCCTTTTCCCAGCCTTGTGATCTTTCTACTTTCTTTCCCCATCCTTCCAGTCATCAGGCAGGCAATCAACCACAACTTCAATTCTCCGACACATTACCACTTACACTCAAATTTTCAATTGCTCCTATCAAGAGGTATGAAAGCTCTTCGTCAATACATTCACGCTTTCAGTTACTAACAAACACCAGAGGCAGGGTCCATCTCGTACATACACTGTGCATTCTTCTATTCCAAATTTCATCTTTTAGTTGTTTTCAAGAGGTACACCGACTCTTCGAAAACACTGCTACTATACACCGCGCTCTCGAAACCACCCTCTCGAAACCACATTCTCGAAACCACACCCTCGAAACCACACCCTCGATAGCCATGGAATCTGCTCTTACTACCAGAGGCCAGCAGGCCCGTGATCAGCTCATGGGCTCCTATCATGAGCTTGCCCACACCACTGGCCTCGTGCGTCACGCCGATCTACACTCCCGTGGGCAAGAACTCTTCCGGGCCTTTGGAAGGTTTTGGGGCACCTACTGGGGAGCCTTTCCCAACACCGAGGCCAACATCAGATGCGCGGAGATATTTGCGGAGTCTACTCGGGAGCTTCTGCAAACCAAATACAAGTACGATGCGTACGACAGCTTCATGAGGCGCCTCAGACGCGCCGACGTCGGCAACCTCTGCCTCCGGCACATGCCAGACTCTCCCGCCCACCACAAATGGGCCGCGGACAGCCTTCTCTCAGCGCCGCCGCTGCACGAGTGTTCGCAACGGTGCTACAAGGTCGAGGGCAAATGCGTCCACAACATCTCGCTCTACTGGCTGTGGACGCAGTACCGCTCCGAGCAGGAGAGCTTCCGGGCCTGGCTGAGGGCGGGCGTCAGCGGGCAGGCGTACACGCCGCAACCTCGGCATCCCTGGAGCGACTTCTTCCGGGACTTTGCCGACTACCAAAACGGCCTTTGCCCCGGCAATCCGGAACCGCTGAGCCCGTGGCGTGTATCCCACGTGGTCTACGAGACGTGGGTCCGCGTTTCGGGGCACCCACGATTGATGAGGGACTTTGCCTTGTTCGGTGAGCAGAAGTACGTGGCACAGGTACATTGCGACATGAACAACCTCCGGGACCGCATCGCGAACGTCAACATGCCTCAGCAGTTGCAGGACCACCTGTACGCAAGGGTCTCGTCGTTCGCAATCGCCATGGAGAAGTATATGTGCAACCCCCGCTCTTCCTGGGCGCCATATTGGGAAGTGCAGAAACAGCGCATGGACTCGCATGTCCACCAGGAGCTGTCGCCCTTTCCGAGCCTCGTGTGCGACATTGCCAAGATCGACACCCAGGTCTTCGTTGTCGGAGGTAAGGCCATGGTTATGTGCTACATTGGGGCCGAGGTTGAGGACGGGGAAGAAGGGATGTACGTGGAGATTGGCTCCGAGGAAGAATGCGAGCACCTGCAAGAGGTCGCTACGCGCAACAAGGCTGCGAGGATCGAGAGGTGGGTTGATACTTGCCTGGCCGCCGGGTGTGGCGCACCGGATGAGGATGAGGCTCTGTGGAGCGACGAATCGGAGAGCGGGGCTTCGGAAGACGGAGCTGCGGAAGCCGTGACGCCCGAAGACGGTGCTCCAGAGAACGACGCTCCCCAGAGCGACGCTCCAGAGAGCGAGGCTTCGGAGAGCGAGGCTTCGGAGAGCGAGGCTTCGGAGAGCGAGGCTCGGGACATCGATATGGATTCTGCCGACGATGAATCCGACCTTGACGAGGCGGGCCTCTACGAGGATGTCTACGACAAGACTTACCGGGGCAGGAGGCGGGCCATCAGGCGCAGTAAGGGTCGGTGCAGGAAGTGGGAGACGAAGCCAAAGGACTCGAAGAATACTCGGTGTTCCGGCTTCAGGATGTGAAGAGTGTCAACGATCCGGTATGGGTTTTGATGGTATACTTATGGATCGAGTGTGTGTACTGGTAAGGGAAGGGGAGGAAAACACGAAAAAATCGTAAAAGTCATAAACGCAGAAAAAAGAAGAAAATAAAAGGGGGGAGAAATGGTAGAACTAAATAGTAATAGTATTAACATCAGTCTTCCACACTTTCTGCTACTCGATCTGCGTGCTTGTTGTAAGTCTCGAGGAACAGGTGGAAGCCATCGCGAGGGCAGGGGTGACATCCCTGCAAGGAACGGACACATGATACTCAGCAACATGTAGTTCAGACAAAAGCTTGATCTGTCTCTGCAGGCAAGAACAACCGAGGTAAGGTAGCGACGCGATGACACACTTCTTGTCAATGTCGCGTGGTATGCCGCCTGGATCTACGAAGCACAGCAGATCACCAGGTTCGCGGACCCACTTTAAAATCGATTTTGACGACAACTGAACTGCCTCGACCCCATCGACTTCACATCAACCACCAGCTCATCCCACCTCATCCAGATACCCTCACTCGCGCGTCCACCTCATGATACCATGTCGCAAGTGCAATAACAATGGACGAACTACCCACAAACCCGCCCGGCTTGCGGTGGCAGTCCAACTTCATCACCCCAGAGCACGAAGCCCAGCTCATCCACGTCTTCCGCAACGAGCTCGAGTGGCCGGACCGCGCGGGCCGGCTATCGCTGCACTACGGCTACACGTTTGACTACAAGACGTTCGGCGTCGACCACACCGTGCCGTACAACCCGTTCCCGGAGTGGCTGCGGCCGCTGATCCCGCAGACGGAGGGCAGGCCGCCGGAGCAGGTGTGTCTGCAGCACTACCCGCCCGGGGCGGGGATCCCGCCGCACGTGGACACGCACTCTGCGTACGACCAGCTGTACGCGCTGTCGCTGGGCGCGCCGGTGATGATGCAGTTCGCGAGGGCCGCGGGCGGGGGTGGGCAGGACAAGGAGAAGGAGACGGTGGAGGTTGACCTGGAGCCGAGGAGTATGCTGCAAATGTCGGGGGACGCGAGGTTGCACTGGACGCATGGGATTAGGAAGCGCAAGACGGATACGCTGCCGGATGGGGGTGTGAGGAGGCGGGAGGACCGGTGGAGTATCACGTACAGATGGGTGAGGGAGCCGGCCGTGTGCGAGTGCGGGAACGTGAGGTTGTGCGATACGGCGCAGAGCAGGGTGGGCATTGAGAAGGAGTATCGGTGGAAGAAGGGGGACGGCGAGGGAGGGGAGGATGTAGGTGAGAGTTGACGAGACTAATGAGACATGAATGTGAAGTTCTGGGTCGAGTTGAGGTGACGTGATGTGCTGAGCTCATGCACCAAAGAAGACGCCTACAAAATGCATCACGTGGGCAATGCTGGGTTTTCGAGGGACGCACATTACTCCTTCATCTTCTCTTGGCTAAATGCGAGTTGCGACGCCTTTGTCCACCAGCTGACACATCGATAACCATACTTTGTCTCCCCATGGGCCTCTACTCCGGTCTCCAAGTATACCAAACTGATTACTTTCCTGCTAGAGGTGACGGTTGACGACGATTAGTAGAGTTGCTTCTGAAGCGAAGTGACCTTGCTGTCCCATACAAGACAGGCAGGCGGTCATCATCACCAAGAGCATTCAGCTGTCCCTCGTGAAGGGGATAGAACAGACGGTTATCCTCCGAGGTTGACTGGAGGCGAAGCGCGTCACCTTTAAATACCCAGCTCTGGCTCACACCGAACTACCAGATGCGCTGTTGCATTGCGACTCCGGTTGACTCGGACGGGGTAGCAATCTCGTCTTCACACCGGTGTCAGCTGACGCCCTTTTGGACGCCGAGGCTTCGAACCCCAGCCGGGCTCTGGAGCTATAAGATGCGAGAGATCTGACATCTTTGAAACGTTGAAACACCAACCGGCACTGTAGAAATTCTGCAGCACCCGTCTCTCATGGGCTCTTGGACTTGATCAATGGCCGCCTTTCTCACGAGGAAGACGCTACCGGTTGCGACAGATCACGGGCGGGCCGCGGAATCGAGGTGGTGCCGAATACACCGAGACAGATGTCGGAAGCCGATGAGGGAGGACGAAGCGGTCGTTTACACTGCATTGCCGAGACGAAAATTTAATGGGACGGGCCAAGAATCGAACGGACCAGGGATCGAAGCTCATATCATGTGTCCTGAACTGGTCCGCAAAGTAGGACTAGCTGCCCGCCTACTTGAGGGCACAGGCTTCAGGGTTTTGAAGACGAGTGTATCTCACGGCGAGAACTGTAAGATTGCCCACTTTGTTGCGGTAGAAGCCACAACTTCCGGCATCAGGGGGGGGGATTGGGCTATCGTCAGACCTCAACGGGAAGAAAGAAAGATGATCTGGATATCCTCTTCTAGAGATGTCGATAACTATACCGCGTCATCAACAGCGACACCACTAGACGGAAGTCAATCACATTGCCAGATGGAAGCTCTCATGGTCTACATTGCTCCAGAATGCTCACCATATGACAAGAGTGAAGCTGGACGACAAATTCGGTATATGGACAGCGTCAATCGTTGTAGCATACCATCGTCACGGGATTGTTATTCTCGGATCTTAAATTATATAAATGAATTCGCCATTTCCTCGTGGCTACTACTCTTGTTCGCAGAACAATCGATAACGCAAAAGCTCTTTTTCGGAGTCCGAGGCCATGATCACGTCTCTGGCGAATAGATAGGGTCTACCGCCTCATGGTTCAAAAAGTCAGGTCTAACAATAATTCGTCCGTCAACTATCTCGCCAGCGAATACGGCAGGGGAGCTGGGGGACGGCATAAAATACGCCGTGGCGATTAGGCACTGCGATGGATGGGTCGCGTTATCCGTCGCGGCACGCTTCTCGCCAGTGGCACAAGTGACACATGTCCTCGATGGTAGGTAGTAGTGTCATTCGAAGCGAAAGCTGTTGGCCGTCTTCGCAGAATGATCCAGTCGTGCTATGGTGCTTGAACACGTCTCCCAGGAGCGAACGCCCATCTACGCGTCCTGCTTGCCTTGCCTATACTCACACCCCCAGGTAGTATAATAGTATAAAAGAAAAGAAAAAAAAGCTTGAGGAGGGAATTGAACTCAAGACCTCAAAAGAGAGGTTTCTGGGCCTATGTGGTGGAAACTGATGTGTATATCACTAGGTGTGTGGCCACAAGGAAGACCAACACCTAGCCACTCGGCCATGTGTCCTTGTTGCTTTGGTGTTGTGATCTAGAGCGACTTTGCATCTCATATAGTATACTTGGAAGATGGGAAGGAGCGAGATGGGCTTGGGGAAACAAGTGAGGAAGGAGCAGAGGAGCCTTGGGTAAGCAACTGAGGAAGGTGTGGGAGGTATGAGAAGCTGCGCCTTGAGTCCTCCACATTGGCACAGAAACTAACAACTGTTCATTGCCGAAAGTAGCAGTCTTTAACTCGGATAAGCAAGTGGAAAACCTTTGTTAAGACAAACATTTCGACTTATTATCACTTGGGCTCTTGGGTGATTTGGGGTTGTGATGTGGTTTAGAGCTAAATACGCAACCAGAGACGCAGAACACCATAGATGACAGGCAACAGTAAAGATAAAAGCTTCATGTCTTTCAGCTCCTGGTGACAGATAGATTAATCACGCATGGTTATTGTTACACACCTAGCGTCTACCTTAGCACAGCAGATAGCGCCAGATACAGCCCCTTCATCAGATCCTAACCACCTCAAGCATATTATAGTACTCTAACTTGAGTAGGGTATTGCCATGCGTAAGTTTCTATAGTCGGAGGAGGAACTTCATAACACTGGCCTGTTTAAATACTTAAGAAAGGTAAGGTATGCAGCAGTCTTCTCGCATTCCACCACCCTGGACAGGACATTGTTCCCATCTGGTTGTGACAGAGGTTTTGATTTGACCTAGAACCTGAAAGCTCAAGGCTCCTCATAATACCCCAAGACAACAGAACATATCCTATGCCACCAAGTGATATCAGATAGTCCAAGCCTTTGTTTGTCACGCGCGTCGTATTCCTGACCTTTGCAACGATGACGGACACCAACATCAGATTCACTTAGGTCTAATGGAAACAAAGATTACTTAATATACTTCCACATCAATGATTAAAGACTTCGCATATGCTGGGTAGATGAAAGCTTTGTCTGGTACATATATTGTATTCGTAGCCTTCACAACCAGAACTGGCACTTATGCTACAATGAAATAGATCTTGAGGAAATCTGGAGTCTTTATATTCAAATACTATGTTAGCTTACTATCTCTCATACCTTTCATCAGTGTCAGGCAGGTAGCAAAGTCGTAGCACCACCCCCGCTATGTCTTCATCTTCTTGATGACAACCACAATAATAGACACTAATGCCACAGCAAGTTAGTCTCGAGGGAATAAAGTAGGTCATCATATTGACAAAAGATTCCCATACCACACATCAATACCTAGCAGAGAGAATTTATCAGCTCCATCACATCCTTGACCTCTGTGACAATGATGGGCGTCAACAGCCTAGAGTCTTAAATTAATATTAGTATAGTCAAGTTACATAAAGGCATCTCAAAGCACTGAAGCTTCAAAGACAGCACCAGCCGTACTGAGTGTTCAAGATTCCGCTTCTCCTACATGGTGGATACTGCTTGAATATTCCACGGATTGCAAAAACGGACCTTACGGGATTCCAATTTTCAGGACAGTAGTAACTATTCCCTGCACTGCATTCTTGGCCCTCACAAGGATGACAGACACCACGACTAGAATAGAGAGAACCAACACATAAAACCCTACAGCTCAACTATAGTATAGCTCATTAGCTAAATATTGCAGAATCTAGTTGTATATTTAATTCCAAGCATAATAGTACCTATCACCGATGTCGTATTCTCAGCCCTTCCAACGATAACAGATACAGAAAAAGACACAAATACAGAAATAAACAGCATTATAGTATGATAGATACCCTACAATAAGCGCACCTTCGTTCGCTTGATCGTGTTGGAGATAAGTATTTGCTCCGCCAACAGCTCAATTTCAGCATACCTTACATAGACATGCCAGCTATAATCACCCCCCTAATGAAGTGCTTACTCCTATTCAGAGCTAAGATAGCTGTTTCCCTGTAATATGAAAATAAGGGTGTAGCGGCACTGATGAATAGCCTCGAAGCTCTGGCTGCTTAGTTCTCATCGCGTGTCGTCAGGGGGGTACTCTTTTTTGTTCAGAGCTTAAAGATGCTAAATACCCCATCATGAAATGACAAGAAAGAAGAAGCCTCAGAGCTTAGCTCTGATCATCTACGTAATGTTGCACTCTGCCCCTGCAGTGGTGATGGACACCGATAATTGAATAATTAAGCACAAGCTTGCCAACGAAGATCAAGCATACCTCCAAGATGGACCATATACTGGTGGCCATGACAACGTAAGCCTCCGACCCAGGACAGTAGCATGCCTCCAGGTCATCTCGTAATCCTGTCCATCAGTATATGTACAGTTCTCAGTATAGGACTACACATGCTTATCGTCAACATCTCCACCTTGAATCGTATGAACTTTTATCCTACATATCTACACCCCCTATCAAAACATCTATGTCTCCCCAAAGACAAACACACCCTTGCCCTTCCTGAACCCGGAAAGCCCACCCTGAACAGCCTCCTTCAACACGCTGTCCTCCGTCTCCCAGCTCCACGGAACCTCCTCAAACGGAACATCCTTGAACCTCCCCTCGCGGATCATACCCAGCACGTCCTCGATGGCAAACTTGCGCCCCTGAGGGTCTCGTTGGTTCCACTTGCTCAGCCAGAACCCCACGAACCTAAGGTCCTTGAAAATGAGGAGTCCCGTGGGGAGCATGACGGGCTGCTTCGCCATGCCGCCGTAGCTGACCATCGTCCCGCTCTCGCCCAACGACCGCGCGATGGCCGTGGCGGACTTGCCGCCGACGCAGTTTAATCCCAGCCCAATCGGTTCGCGTCCGCCGCGCGTGAGTTCCTTCAGCTGATCCCTCCACTCCCGCGAAAGGAACTCCTTCTCCGTGACGACGGCAGTAGCACCAAGTTCGGACAGTTCCTTCTTCAACTTATCCGTCTCGGCCTCCGTCTCGCGCTCTCTAACAACGTTGATGCTCCTCAACCCCCACAGCTTGCCGAGCTGGATGGCCGCCCGTCCGACACCCGAGTTGGCGCCGTTCTGGATGAACCACCCGCCGCGACCGGGCTCCAGCGCATTCATGCCGCCGTTAGTCCCGGCCTTGATCTCCCCTGGCCCGTAGGTGCGCAGAATGCGGTACGCGGTGCAGGGGTTGACGCTCACTGTCGCAACCTGCGTAGGCGTCAACCCTTCCTTGGACACCTTCATGATGTCCTTGGCATCGGCGACGGCGTGCGTGCGCCATGTGCCAAAGGAGCTCGCGGAAGGAATGACCCAATCGCCTCTCTCGAACCCTAGGTCCTTGGACCCGACGGAGACGACCTCGAATACACCCTCGTTCCCCGGGATGGCTGACGGCTCGGCGGTACCGATCAGCGAGGTAAATGGGGGTTTGGAGCCGTACGTGCCCTGGACGGTATTGATATCGGCGGGGTTGATGGGCGCGGCGAGGGCGCGGAGGAGGACGGAGGAGGATGGGATTGACGGTGAGATGGAGTGGGTGTGTAATCTGCGACATGTCAGCGATGACCGTTGAGTCAAGCGGGAGTGTTCGTACTGCAAAACATCGCGCGGTTCGCCCTCCTTGGAGAAGATGAGAGCTTTAGCCTGAGTGTAGCCATACGGGCCTGACTTGTACCGTCGCGTTACTGTTGGGACGAACTGAGCTACTCTGGGCACAACCTGACGCAGGCCAGACGCCAGCGGTCGAAGCGCAGGTGTCGCACGTAGAGCGGTCGCCATTGTGTCAGTTGTGAACGTGGACGATTCCTATCGTGACAGTTGTCGACGTCAGTCTGCAAGTTTCGAGGTTGCGACGACAGGGCTCAAAAAGCTCCTGTAAGGTAGGTAGGCAGGCGGGCACCTAGCGGCACTAGCTCGGTAACAAGAGCCGGCCGGCCGAACCTTTGGCGAGCTCAGAATGACGTTAGCGGGTGTGGCAGGTGTGGCGCGTTGACGAATCAGTGGAGCCATTGGCGTTGGTCCCCTAATAAAGGACGGAGCACTGGACACACAGTGATACAGCGGAAGAGCCCCGCTGCTTCCGCGATTGGCGGAGCTCCCACACCTGGGTAGCCGAATGGGAAAGAAAGACACACTGGGAACTCTGACCAGACTACTCCGTACCTTACCAGACAACCAGACTCACCTGGGGGAAAGTTTCCAAGAGCCCACTATCGCGTCCTTCGTGGAGTCCCGCCTGCAAGTTCGTCGGATGGTTCATCGCCGATGCTAATGCCAAAGTCAAATTACCAATGTGGTGACGGTCCAGCAGCGCGAAAACTACACCGTCCGCCACCGTCGGCCATCTCCATGTCCAGCAAGATAGGGGAGTTAGCCAGGCTGAAGTGACAGGTAGTGTAGGCGCTAAACCAGGCCTGCGTCTGCGTGTGCGTCTGCTCTACTTCTACATCTGCAGCTGTAGCTGCACGCCTCTCGCCACATGATGTGTCGAAGAGGTCAAAGCGTCCGTCAGTCATTCATCCGGCTTCCTTCAGGTTCGGATGACTTCGTGGGCTGTCAATCGTGTGTGAGCTCCCCCACCTTGCTGGGTACAACGCGGTAGAACGACATGAGCCCTCCCAGATCGGTCTGTAAGACTGGAAATGCTGAGAAACACAACCATTTCCACACTCGTGCGTCGCGAGGCAACGTACCTCAAGTCAGATCTGATGTAAGGCCATAAGTTTGGCCGTAAATGGAGATTCAATTGCAGCTGCGGTTACCCAAGGCACCAGCAGCACCGGGACACTGTTGATGAACTCGAGAGCTCCCAAGCGTCTCCAGCCACTACAGCCCATACGATCTTGTCCAATCCCTTCTCTCCCTGCTATCGCTTTGTGTTATGAGTTTCGAGTGGCCAACTGCCTCGCGCTGTGCTTCCACCGAATTTTCGCCAAACCACCAGCGCAAACATTTACACCAGAAGGTTAAGCCTTACAGTAGGAAAGAACAGGGTCTTGGGTCCAAGATGGGTGCCAAGGTATTGCCAGTGTCTTGCAGACAGCGCAATGAAACGAAGAGAAACGAAACATAAAAAAAAAAAGGTGTAAACATCGTGTGTCAGAATGAGCCCGCGGTGCGAGCTGGGTATCTTGCATAACTTCTTCCAGTCTTGCCTCCCCACATCGTAAATGCTTCTGCCGCCATCTTCCGTCCCCAGCTCAGGCTCGAAAATAATTAGTCTCAACTTTGGTAATCGGTAAACTCTAGGAAAATCGTCTTGTGGCGTCCGCGCATGGTTGGCTCCGTCGTTCGCTCGCCGGCGCGTATGATGGGATCGTGTCGATAATGATGACTGGTTGCCATCTCCGACCCGGGTATCTTTGAATAAGGTAAGGTATTGCGTCTAGGTTGACTAGACGAGGTAGTGGCAGTGATGGTTCAGCGGGAACCTCATGCGTCCGGCCCGAGTCGACGGTTACGGTTACTTGATGTTCTTGAAAAGGTCATCACCGAGGCTGCCGCCGTCTGCCACGTCGACCTTGGCCTGGAGCGCACTGAGCTCGGGAATCATGGGCGGCGGCGGGCCGTTGGCTTGAGGCCTGCTCTGGGGCCTGCTCTGGGGCCTGCTTTGCGTTTGGCTGGTGTCGGGGTGCTCGTAGACGACGCTGGTCCGTTTCTGCGGCGGAGACGACTCCGACGACCTCAGTCGCTTGAACCAGCCGCTGCTGCGCTTCGACTTTTTCTCGTCGAGCAGACTTCCCTGGCTGCGGCTCGTGGGACGGTGTTGGGTGGTGCTGCTGTTGGATTGCGATTCGCCCTCTGCATATGCTTGGTTCAGTAATGTTCGGCTGAAGTAACGACGGATGCTGCCCTGTCTGCTTGATAGTGCTGGAGAGAGCGGCGTGTCATCCGAGAAGCCTCTCGTACCGTTGGTGGTTGCAGGCGAGTTTGGCACTGCCGGTCCGTGACCGTTCGTCTTGCTGATGTTTTCCTCGACAGAATCGGCGTCCTTGGTCTCGCTCGCACGCGGGGTCTGGGGCGGCGTGGGGACCTCCCGAACGGGGCTGGGTAGCGGCGGGGGGATGTTGGTTCCTTCGGTGAGGGAACCGAACTTGAAGTCGAGCTTGGGAAGCTCAAAACGCTTCGATCCGGCGTTCTTGGAGGGCATCTTGAGGTAGGCGACGGACGAATTGTGTCAGCAATTGACGGTGTGTTGAGGTCGAAGTTGGCCTGGAATGGATCCGAATGAAGAACGAGGTTTGCAAAGCGCCTGGCCAGACAAACGCGTGACAAGGCAGTGCAGTGCGGAAAGATACAAGGGCAGTGGTAACGGGACCCAGTGCGGGCTGTTGCTTGGTTGCTTGGGCAGACAGCAGTGGCGCGAATGAGAGAGCCCCAGGGGTCAGAGGACGGAGCTGGCCCAGGTGGGAGCAAGTGGGACTCGAGAGTGGGCAGAATGGAGCCGGACGGGCCACGGCGGTGGTGGAGGTTGAGATTGAGAGACGGCAGGGTATGTCTGGAGCGAGATTGGGTTTTCTTGAGTGGCGGCGCGAGGAGAGTGGACTGGCTGGAGCTGGATCAGAAACTGGAGTCCGGGACAGGCGTGATCGATGGATTGGTATACTTGTGGAAGTACGACTTGAGGTATCCGTACAGACACGGTATCTGTATCTGTATCCGTACCGGGTACTCGTATAACTGGATGCAGGGTACCACAACAGGCCTTGGGCGATGCAGTGCAGTTAGGTGTACGGAGTACAGACTCCAGACACTATTACTCCGTACCGAGGACAGAGTATTGGCTCCGGAGCTCGAATGTGACCCGACGGGTCTTGGACGACGAAGAGGTTGTCGTATCGATCCACGTGGGCGTTGGGGTTTAATTAAGTAGAGGCGGTGAAGTAACCGTAGATCAGTCGATTTGGCGGTTGGTTCTGGCAAATTGTCCTCTGTCGAAAGCGTGTCGTTGGGTTCTTCGGTTGCTGCAGATGACACGAGCAGAGGGAGAAGGAGACAGCAGGAGAAAGGATATGTCGAGGAGCAAAGGAAAACTGAAAGAACGACCAGGGACAGAGACGGTGGAGCAGATGAACGACTTGTAATTACGGTAGCTGCCCTGGGCAGTCTCAGTGTCAGTCTCAGCTGGGGAGCTTTCCGCGCACTTGTAACTTTCGTGGCGGTATTTGGTTTTTGGGCTGGTACGCGTCGCGTTGGTGCTGGTAGACGTTAGACGGCACAACCTGCTACTGTAGATAGGTACACTAGGTAGGATATGAAGTTGGCGAGGATGGCAATGGGTGGGATGGGTTAGGTACCTAGGGATGATTGAGATGGCATCGGATTGGGGGACCTCCTGCGTACCCAATACGTACTGCGCACACAGCACCACACCAAAGGTGGGCTGGAGATGCGCCGCAGGGGTCCATCCAGGTCTTGTGTTTGTCGCTCCCAAGTGCTCAACCCAGGGTGTGCCTTGTAGCCACAGGTCCAGGGGCGAGAAACAGAAATCCCTCTGTTTCTTCCCTTCTTCTTTTCCTCGGGTCCTTCTCCTCTCTTCAAACTAGCACTGCGTCCGTCTCCTTCGGTCTGCGCTCCGTATTCTTGTCGTCGACCCTATTGGATATGGAAACGAGGCCAGACGACCTTCTCTTCCTCGGAAGAGCTGCGATTGGGTGCAAAGCCATTGCTATAAACTGGACACTGGCTTGACTGGGCAGGTTGTCGAAAGGTAGGCGGCACGTTACCTTACTTCGTACTGAGGCGAAGGAAAAAAAGACTATTTACGCTAGCAAATGACATTGACACTGGCTTTGGACATTGACACATCTGCGATCCCTATCCCTATTCTGCACCCCTAGCGTCATGTCTGTTGGCAGATGGGTGCTTTGCTTGAGGTACCCAGACGCGCCGCTGCATTTGCACCTCTGATGAAGGGCTGTGAGGTATTTCCCATCTGACCAAAGTATCGACATTTTGCACAATGCTGAGGCAGGTGCATGCTACATAGTACTTACCCAAATGATGGCAGGTGCACTACTTGTGGAGTGCTTACTTAAACAAAGACTGCAACTTCCACGAGGCAGGAAGGTTCGTCCGCATATTGCCTTTCCAACACCCATGGTCGTTTCCCACCTCCACGCGGCACACAACACGACCAAGCTTGCTGGCACCGTCGCAAGTTACAAGAAGCGATGCGTCTCAAGTTCTGGAGATATGAGAAGCCATATTGGGCTCCTTGCATCACCTCAGTGACTTGAATTGGCCGTCAGCCACTGACCTGCAGAGGCAACATGCACCGAAAACACTTGTCTGCAGGGAAAATGTCCGTGAACCCGCACTAGCACAATTTCCACAACACCCTCTCGTCTGTTCCTCTGTTAATTACTCGTGCCCAGGAACAGCCACCATCGTTTGTTGGTACGCCGACTCGCACAGCGCGCTTTGCCCGGAAATTCCTCGACTAGGGCCGTCGTTGATTGTCCGGTAATAGCCCGCATGCCTCGACGATATTGTGCCAAATTACGGCCAGTATTCACGACATTCCACGCACCCGTCGACAAAGCAATCTGATCCCTTGGCAATGAGTTTGCCTTGGTCTTTTGCCGACGACCGTTCTCGTCTCGCAGGCCGCAGTGAGACCCAATGACCCGGCTGACAGCCTCCCAGACGCTCTCCCTCTACCAAGACTGGGAGACAACAACAATTCGCCGCCTACCATACTGCCACTCCCGCGCCGCCCACCTCCTCTGCCTGGGACGGTTCCTGAGCTAGCAGATCGCATCCATGCTTTTTGCCCAAGCAGGTGTCGTCCTTCGACCCTACATCGGCAATCCTCCGTCTTCCGCCGCCCAACGACTGGACAGGGGAGACCTTCCCGACAGAGACACGCCGCCGTCATACTCGGCCATCGCAGGGCTCAAGACCGCCCCGAACCAGACAGCTTGCGAGTCCAGCTACACATAACGCTGGCTAGCGAAGCTCGTTTGAGTCCAGGCAGGCCTCGCAGACCTTGCCGTCTCATGCCAGTTTGAGCCAACCCAGGATTTTATGCCGTTGATGGGGGTAGAGCATGATCAACCCACCAAGTTTCCAACGAACGTCAAATGCCGTCCAGCTGCCGATCCAGTTTCAGCATGCTGCTCTTCAGCGAGACCGCCCGCTTTGATGACATTCATTGAGTGATTGCTGTCAAGTGCGAGCCCCATCGCAGACGAGTGGGTGGCAACCAACTATACAAGTAGTCAACGCGAGTCAAGCAGAGAACCGACGTCGAGGCTGGTCATCCTCATCTAGGCTAAATTCTCGCGTTTCCAGCAGCGGGTCAAGCGAGAAACATTACATTCCCAACTCGGAAGAGGCCCCATCTCGAATTTCCTCACATGCAGCCCGCTAGCCACGATCCCCACGCCTGCGACCCAGGACCCTTGATCCTTGGTTGCGCACCCTTGCTCCTCCTTCGACGTCTGCGCAACGTTCTCCTATCCGTGGATACCAGCTCGGCCCCTTTTGACCTTTCCTTCTTCGACTGTCCGTCGGAATAACAAACCGTTTTTTTTCTCACAATATTGGTAGTACGGCTAGCGGCATCCGCTGGGTTTCCTTTTCGCTCAACGGTCAGAAGTTGCGGCCGAAGACGTTATAATATTGAGAGCTCACGTCTCGGTCATTTTCGACTCTGCCGCCGCCGCTCCATCGGGACTGCCCAGATACGGACCGCTTCATGCAGCCCACAAGCCCACCGTGTTTTGTGGATGACTTCGTCCCCACTCCTCGGGTCCCCAGCGTGGCAGGCCAGGGCGTTGAAACTTTGAAACATTGATGGAAACGACAAAGTCCTCCTTTGGTGACCTGCAGAGAAACAATTCCGTTTCGTTTCTTCGTCTCTACGCGGAAATCTCCGGATATGATGCCCGCCATGGGCTTATCGTGAGCATCGCCAGTCTGGAGCCCTCGGCTGCGTTCGGGCGTCTAGACGTCCGTTTCTTGGCCCGCCGCAATGACAACGACGTTGCACTGCTCCCCACTCCGCCCGACATGTCAGAGCGTTGTTGGCGCCGAATGCAGTTCTGCTGAGCTGATGGACTGCTTGGTCAGGCATCATCCATCTCTGGCACCCTGTCTCGTGTGGTAGATTGCGTACCATGGTCTGCGCATCACCCAACGCCCAATCGTGGGAAATCCGCGCTTCAATTTTGCACTGACTCGGATCGGGCAGTTGCTGCGACTCTGAGGAGGACCCTTTGCTGACGCTTCCGGTGTTGTGGAGCGCCTTTCACCCTGTCCCATGACTGTGAGGGATCAACCCAAGGGGGGGAGGCTCTTCGACAAGAGACTGCCCTTATCACCTCGCTTCGGCCTCACTGGCCTGATGCCGACCCTCAGACGACAGCTGCCGTCCGAGAATCTGAATCCGAACGTTTCCGCGTTCCGGTAAACAGCCGTGCGCCAGAGCGCGTAGCGAAGATGACGCCATAACCCATTTCGTGAGTTTCGGTCCTTATTATTCGACTGGATGCTGTACCCGCCGTGCCAACGAGTTAGTTTACAGCAGAATATCAGTCGGTTGACTTGGTAGAGGCCGTCATCGTCATTGACTCACGGAGTTATCTACTTCAATCGACGCAGCAGTCGGGATTCCCGTTGTCGATCGGCCACTCTACGTGAAACCCACTTGATTTACACAGTAGTATATCCCTCACTTTCACCTGGACTGACACCATTCAGCCCAATGACACTTGGATGGTTCCGCGATCCGTTGAGAGGGACCCATTTCGAGACTCTTTCCAGAAACACGACCCGCTTGTTACAGCACCAACGTAGATCAAGAGGAGGTCTGAGCGATCTCCACCATACAAACCTCGCGTCTCTCCTGAAGGTAGGTCATTGGCCAGGCACGTGGCGGCAAGGAAGATGATGATTACCTTGGGCAGAAGAAGTCGGGTTCTTCAGCGAGAAGGCTGTGTTTAGGCGGGCTGGTGCAAGTCCGGTTGGACTCGCGCCATGGTGGTTCCTGAGAGGGAGGTGGGTTGGGCACTAGTGGTTATGCGCATGCGACGATCGAACTGACAGCGGCGACGTGGAGTGGAGGGATGGCCAGGTGACCCGCGAGCGTGGTTTGACGTAGGGGCGGCTTTTGCTGGACGCATTCCAGACGCGGTCCCGCACCGTAGCGGACTCTCTGACAGATCGGGACTTATGCAGTGCCATGCACCCACCGGTTTGTGACGAGCTCGGGATGGCATTGTGAAGCATGGGAGTTGTCGCCTCGCATAGCCTAGGGGTGTCGGAAGTGGCAGCCGTCCGCTTGGATCCCTGCCCTGCTGGCTGTTTCGGAGCCGACAAACACGAGGCAGGGGAGGCGCTGCTTCGTTGACAAGTATGAGTTGATCTCCTCTTATGCTGGAGGGTCTCTACAGTCGATGCTGGTGCTGTTACAATGTAGGATCCGCCAGGGAGTTGAACAGCTCATTGGCGGTACTGCAAGGTCGATGGGTTCAGTCACTCCTATCACGTGTAATGAATGAGAAAGTCCGTGTTACTTTTCGATATTACCTGTCGCTGTCACTGTCCGCCAAGCTCCGGATCTTCGTTTCTTTGAGTAAATAGATGAGCTTGGCACTGTCTACAGAGACTGCATGTGTTGCGAGGCCAGCCTTGGAGAATTCCACAACCAGAAAATGCGTTAAATCAAGATGTGTATCACATTCTGATCATCATTTAAGCTGCAGAGGGAGGTCATGATGCTAGAGCTACTGAGGCGTTGTACCTTGGAGATGCTTATAGAGTATCTGGTCTATTATAACTCTCTATTCAGCTCCAAGGGTCTTCATCCAGCTATGTAAGGAGCGTATAGCTGTGGAGGACTTGAGTAAAGTTGATGGAATGGAGAGAAGCAGAGGGATGAAAGATATATAGAACTAGAGTTATAAAGTCTTACTAGGAGTAGTAATCTTGACATTAGTTATATCTTATCCTATCTACCTTCTATCTTAAGAATCTGTTTTCTATAATATTATAACATAAGTAGTAGTTATTTTCTATCTATACCTCTAGAGCAGTACTGGATAGCCTAAATAGTATATAGAACTACCTGATCTCAAATAAAGAGCCTTACTAATTTAAGTAGAAGACCAGCTTAACAAACAGTTCTACCAGTACTTTAATATATAGAGGAGGTCAGAAATAGTCGTAAAAGTAACAATAGAGCTTACAGAGGGCTATAGTATATCTTGAAAAAGTAATGCGGCCTTGCTTGATGTTAGTAAACAAAGGTGTCCACTGTGTATCCGGGCCGCAAATGCCAAGAGAACTGTTAAGGGGAGGTCCGGGAGAAAGGTAGTAACAGAAGACATAGGAGTTAACAGTAACACAGGTCACACTGCAGCTTGGCAAGTTTGAGACTATCTCTGATTCACTACTACCAAGAATTCCATCTCTGTTAAGATATACTAGAGATCTAACAGTATTCCAGAGGAATACACCGAAAATGCCGCAAAGACGAGACACAGGGGGACGACGAAAGTAGTATATTCAGAAGATGGAAGTCACAGAGATTCTAATGCAGCAAGTGATTCACCGTAGACAAGGTTATCTACAAGCTTGCTAGTATCAGAGATCCAATCTCAGTTCATTTTTATGTATTGGACATCCAAGAGTATTCTACCAGAATACACCCAAAACGCCGCAAAGGCGAGACGCGGGGGGATGATGGAAGCGGCGCAGTCAGTAGATGGGAGTCACGGAGATTGCGGCGCAGCAAATACTTCAGTATAGATCAGGATGTCTACCGAGTCACTGGTCTTAGAGGTCTAAGAGTGAAGGATGATATTCTTTGCTGTGCTTACTCTTTAGATGCGCGATAGGAAGTCTTTTATAGGCTTGTTGAGGTAGAGATTTAGGACTGTATGTGACTTACTAGGAAGTATATGAAGAAACAATATCCAACCTCTTCCCTATCAGAGATAGCAGACAACAGCAAGATCTAAGGTAAAGCTTACCTAAGTCTAAGGAAAGAGAACTACTAGTCTAGAATGTGAGATCTTATGTCCGTGTATTCGCAACCACTTGAATGAGGTGACGGACGACGACGGATGACGACGATGGATAATAATAATGGATAACCATGACGGAAGATAATCAAAGATGATTGCAGACGAAAAATGACGGCAAGATCTCAACTAGAGCACATCTTACCCAAGGATAGACAACCTCTATTCTTGCTGAGGAATAGTATAGGAATATCTCTCAGCAGTCAGCTCCTATTCTTATGAACTTGCTGAAAGAAATTAATTCCTTAGTCTCTGTATTAGCTTTTATAGGTATATACTAGGTTTTGTCAAAAGGATTATCTTATAATATATACTATATGTAGGTGTAACTTGAATAATGTTTCTTTACAGAAGGAGAAAGAATAAGTTCCTAGAAGACATTTCCAATAAAAATACAAACTCTTTCCAGAATAGAAGATGACTTATCGTTAAAATAATCCTCTAATTCTCAAATTAAGAGAAACACCCAGAAAGTAAAGCCAAGAACGGAAGAAGGTAAACTAATCCAGTCTCGATAGAACACAATCTACTAATAGCCAGCCAGAAGGCATAAGCACGAGAACAGCGGGGAAACATATTAATCAAGAATGACGACGACGACGAGAAGGGACACCCCACGAATACACCAAAGACCACCAATGGCCATGGAAGACATCGAGAGATAACGACACCAACGACGAAAAAGTAACTCCAGAGGTGGGAAATGGTCGTAGGCCAGCAGTTCAAGCCCTGCGGTCTTCAACAACGGCCCAGACAATCTGTCAGAACCAGAAACTTACTCGTATTTCCATTTCTGGACCATGGCCCATCAGCTTCCCGTGGAACAAATCACAAGGTAGGATAGAAGAGGCCAAAAGACGCAGTGCCTTGATTCAAGACCTTCCCCTATCTCACGCAATGAACCGATCGCCACAAACGCTTTTGCCAGAAAACACACGTTACGTGGCCAGAGCAGCTACAGGCTACAAGAACAAGCCGACACTCAACATACCAACAACAAAATAGTACAAACAAGACGCTTCATCACTTCGCCGCCCTCCAAGTCCCCGTCGGACCCGGATTGGCCACCCCTCCACTCCTCCCCTTCCGCAGAGGCGACGCCTTCGACCAGTCGCCCGCAGACTTCTTCAACCTGTTGCCCAGACTGATCCTCGCGGCGCTCATGACGGCCCCCCCGCCGCCGCCCTGCATCCGGCTCGGAATCCCCGCCGAGCTCGCGACGCTCTCCCAATCGCCCCTCTCGGCCTCGTCGTCGTCCGCGGGCTCTTCGATGGCCGGGGGAGGCAACATCAACCCCCTTCCCAGAATCCCTCCCGCCACGACGGACGGCGCGGCCGAAGCGGGCGCAGACGCCGATGCCGTGGGCGCCTTGCGCAGCGCGCCCATCATGGCCGCCCAGGACTCGACCTGTCCGTTGGACGCCTCCTCCACGCAGTTGCACTCGTCTCCCGCGGGGCAGTACTCTTCCCCCGCGGCGTGCCATTTGGCGAGGCATGCTTCGTGGAAGGCGCATCCGCAGCCCAAGCACGGGGGGTATAGCGCGTCGACGGGTTCGCGGCAGTAGACGCAGAGGAGTTGCGTCTGGTTGCGGCGGCAGCGGTCGCAGGTCCCGACTGCGCCGCCGGAGCCGGCGGCCGTGGCCGAGGTGTACTTGAGCGGCTCGAGTTGGGTTTCGTGGATGCGGCAGATGCCGGTTACGTCGAGGCCGCGGCCAGAGGCGACGAGGGACTGCAGTTGTTCTTTCTTGCCGAGGAGGATTGGCGAGGTATTGTGCGGTTGGGTTTGATTTGACAGCTGGTGCTGCACTTGATGCGGTGGTTGATAAGATTGGGATAGCGGTTGATGGTGGTGTGGTTGGGCGTGGGTGGTTGTCGTCGTGTCGGCGATGCTGAAGGCCTCGTGGTGGGATTCGTCTAGCCCACCCGACTCTTGGTGTTG
Organism: Colletotrichum lindemuthianum; assembly: GCA_001693025.2. NCBI lineage: Eukaryota > Fungi > Ascomycota > Sordariomycetes > Glomerellales > Glomerellaceae > Colletotrichum > Colletotrichum lindemuthianum. The sequence continues at coordinate 60,770 of MASP02000450.1, read as the reverse complement.
CTGGAGGACGTTGAACTTCATAATCTCCAGACGAGCCAGGGACTGGTTCCACATTTGGAGTATCTCGGCGTAAACGTAGCGATAGGTTGCGTACATGTTGATCCGACTTGGCTCCAGGAGCGGCGTGCTCATCCACCCGTCGTCGTCAAATATGGTCTGGTCCTCCATCTGTACGGATACCCCAATAGGGACGAGGGAGAAAAGATCGTCCCGGTAGACCTCATCATCGGAGAGAGATGTCCGGGCAGTCCCTGGCTCTCCCATGACAGTCGAATGGCCCCAGGTTACGTTGCCGGCGGCACTGGGTGCCAGGGTGCTGAGTATGGTGTCGGCAGGGCTGGGCCGTTTTCGTCCATTGTTTGGAGGTGACGAAGCTGCGGTTGCGGTACCCGTGCCAACGCCGCCGAATGGACGAGGGAAGTTGATAGCGAAGCTCGAGGTGAGGCCAGAGTTGGCCCTTGATAGGACGCGGCCGTTGGGTGATGTGGAGAGGCTGGGCGTTTGGTCGCCTTCGTGCCCCAAGTACTCCCTAACTCCTTTGGTTGGCGGGGTTTCGCCGCACGAGTACGAGTTGGATCCCGGGTCGCCCGTCCATAGGGCGTCTTCGATGGAACCCTGGGACCCGGAGTATCGTATCGGGGTGTGTAGCGTGCGCGGTGTGGTGATGGCAGAGTTGGTCTGGCTTCGGCCGTTGCTATTCCAAAGGGAGGCGTCGGTAGGGAAATAGTCGAGCGAGAAAGATGGTGCCTTCATGGGGAGCGGTGTCTCGGGCTGTGTCAAATGCGATTCGGCGTAGGCAACGCTGTCTTCGGTAGTCGACTCGCTGAAAAGACACGAGAGCATGGCCAGCATTTGGATATCTGCTGCGTGCTCAAAGTATTCAAACAGGTCGTTGATGAAGTCTCTCGCGAGCGGATGGTTCCCCCACTTGACCCTGCCATTAAGGTCGGCAACATCCTTGGACGCGCCCAAAGTCGGCGAGCCTTCAGCTCGAAAGCGTGAGATGGCATCTCGGGCAATGACGAGTATCGCGTTTTGGTGGTTCTCATGGCGCTGGTCCAGGTTCAACAGCTCGAGCGGGATGTCCTTGCGAAGAAGCAAGGAAAGGTAGCGCCAGATGTCCACGAGATCTTGGCTACCATGCTTTTCCGCAACCTGTGCGTTGTGTTCGCATACCTCGGAGCCCTCGCCGAAGATGGCGTACTCCTTTGCGAACTCCTTCTTCGCGGGGAGCATGCCCGAGAGATCATGCAGTGAGACGACGTTTTTCGACTTGCCCGGACGCCTCCTGAGCGAGCCAGTTCCAGTCCCCGTGCCGACTCCGGTACCGCCGCCGCTGGACCGAACAGACCTGTTGTCGCTCCACGTCCTCTTGAAGCGGTGTTGGGGTTGGTACCAGAGACTCATCTTGTTGATCGACGTCGACTCTGAGTCACTCGACGACGAAGAGCCGTCGGTCTCGTCAGAGTCCGACTGGTCATCGGTGGCAGACATCTCGTCGTTGCCGTACCTCTTTCCCGGAGGCGAGTCGTGCGCAAGGCGACCAAACCCAGCAAAGACCGGTTCACCCTTGGGCCTCTCGCGAAACGATTCAACCGGTGCAAACAACAGGGCTTTCGCCTTTTCTTCCTTGGTAGGAAAGAAACAGACGAGTCGACCGTCGTTGGCGAACCGCGCTCCGCAGAACCGGGGCAGCGGTGGGATCGTGGGCCTGTTGTTTGGAGCCAAAGTGCTGTCCGCCTCAGGATTCGGCGGTAGTTCTTGAGACATGGATGCTGAGCCGCCGGCAGGTATGTCGTTCTCGTCTTCGCTGGAGCTTTCGGAAGCCAGCCCGTCGAGGGGATCGTCGAGGTCCTTGACGTTTTTGAAGAAGTTCGTGCTGGCGGCGAGATCGATTTCGCCAAGAAGGTAGGAAAAGGCCACGTCCAAGCAGTTCTGCTTCTGCTGTAGGAACTGATGGCAAAGCTCCTGGAGTTCATGCTCGATCTTCTTGTGGTTCTTTTCCGACATGAAGCTCGTCTTCTCAATGTAGAACTTGGGCGCCTTGAACTTGGGGTAGTTGGCGGGAATGTCGACCCTGACTTTGATGAAGATGGTGTCTCCATTTGCTCCCCAGGGGCCGTTGAGAGATGCATGCAGAGTCAGCGAGTCCATGTCAATGTTCTCCCACTTCACCTTGGGCAGCTGCATGCTGATGCGCAGAAACTCTTCCTGGATCGTCTCGGGATCTCCCCACTTGTCGTCGTCCATGTATCCAGGGCTGAACATGGTGGAGTCTTTCGAGTCTGCCCTCCGAGGGCTGTCGGTCGAGGCTTTTCTCTTGTTCATCATGATGCCCTTCATCCAGCCAATGTGTGCCTGGCTTCGATCCACTGTCTTGGAGGCACTCTTGGCTTTCATGGACGAGCCCTTCCAGGCAGCCCCGAGCCTGGAGTAGGTCGTCGGGCCGGAGCGCATGCTCATCGTCAGGGCACTCTGTCGGTATTGCGAGCCCGTGCGGGGGTCGCTCATGGTGGCACTTCTCCTGTCTCGGCTGACGCTGTCCTCCACCGTTCGGAACGTCTTGTATGCGGCGCCCTTTCGTGTAAGCACGAGGTTCTTCCTGACTGGCATCCCCTTCTCGTAGCCGACGGAAGCCAGAATGGACGGATCGACCTGCTGCAGGCGCAGTTCGTTGTCCTCCCCCCAGGATACGAGCTGGAAGTCGCGGTTGTCCAGGCCGTCGTCGCTGATGCTGCCTCTGCTTCTCCACAAGAACTCCTTGACCTTGTGGTTCCCATGGCCAGGAAAGACGGCGACAGGCTCCGTGGGGCCCTCGTCGGGATCCTTCGCCGGCGATCGCCTGTCGTACAGATATAGATCGCCAGGAGCGTTTTGGGGCATGGCCAGGAGGCCCCTGCCAAAGGGGGTATGACGAGCGCGCCACACGGGAAACTCGGTGCGGATGACGCGTTCCGGAACGTCGTGGTCGCTGCCGTAGTCCCAGAACTTGATGTGCTTGTCCAAGGAACAGGTGACGAGGCCGGTAGACCTCGTACGGTTCCAGTCGATGCCGTAGATTTTTGAAGTGTGGGCGATGATAGATTTCAGGGGCTCGCACGCCCGTCTCTCATCCCAGATGTGCAACCATCTGTCGTGAGACGAAGCCAGAATGTGCGGATCCTGGCGGTTGTACTTGACTTGGGTGGCGCCGGCGAACCAGTCGCAGAAGGTGATGACAGGCTGTCTTGGGCGCCTCAGGTCCCAGCAGTGGACGTAGCCGTCGACGGCACAAGAGGCGAGCTGGTCGGGGTGATGGGCGGAAAAGTTGACATCGGTGATGGCTCTGCTGTGGCCCTGGAGAGAGTGCTCGATGGCGCCCGAGGTAGAATCGTCTCTCAGGTTGAGATTCCATACCAGAGCACGATGGTTGGCGGTCGAGACGACCCAGTAGTCGCGAGCAGCAAAGGGCGACCATTGGACGTCGGTGACGAGCCACGGAGAGCCGTGACTGCTGAGGCGACGCGGAGGGTTGTATGGCGAATCAAGATCAATGATGGACAGGCCCTCGGGACTGGTGAAGGCTGTTAGCTAGGGAACACGGCTCTTCTCGGAGCTTCTTGGAGCTTCTTGGAGATGGCTCAGTCGCACTCACGATGCCAAAGCGACATCCCTGCCCGAAGGTGAGATTGAGGCCGATCCTACCAGACCGGCGACGTGGATGGTGCCATCGGCGTCGAAGCTCTCGCTGTCAAAGGCAGATTTGATGGGCTTGCCCTTCTTGGGAGGGTCGAGCTTGTCGAAGTGAGGCATGTTGGTGGTGGTGTAGTGGCTCAGCCGAGAGAGACGCCTCACGAAGGCATCGGTTGGTGAGATATCCTGGCCATGATCTGGAGCAGCGGGTAGTTGGAGGCGTCTGAGAGTACGATGGACAGAGTATTGGAGGAATCGGACGAATCACTGTCTCGTTGAAGCGTCCTGATTGACACGTAATCCGGTATTGAAGGTCTCTTCTTGAGGCCTCGACTTGATGCACGCGACAGGATCAGATGCAGGTTGATCGAATGTAGTACTTTGGTACCTCTACAAGTACGTGCCTTATGCAGTAATTACTCCGTACCTAGGTAAAAAGCGAGCTGTTGTGGCTGGAGAGGCGCAAGCCTGGACCAAGTGGCTATGAAGGTATCGACAGCACAAAATCAGGTAAGAAGTACTTTAGCAGCCGAATGCCTTGGTACCTAGGTAGCCAATCAATTTCTCGGCCAAGCCGGAGGATGTATCCACTTTTGCTTCCGGGCGACACTCATGGTGCTGTAGTGTACCTCCGTACAGAATTAGTGCATTTTACGGCGTCACGTCACCTATACTATGTACCTGGTTGCGCTGTGTTGGGCCTTGTCGCCGGCGGTGGTTTGGCTTCCCCTCCGCGGGGCAATCGCAGACAAGGCTTTCTACCTCGAGCTCGAGCACATGCCCGCCCTTTGCAGCTACATACAGCAGACTCGTCGTCCTTTCGAAACACCTTGCCTCGAATCTCCGACCCCTCGTCGCCTGTCCCCGTTGAAAACCGTTCCCGAACATTTCCAAGTAACGCGACCTTGATTTGACGACCCCTGCTTGTCCTGGCCGAGAACCTTCTTTGTGTGATTCACGATTCACCATCCCACCCGACCCCGCCAAACATCGCTTCCTCCGCCATCCAGGACGTAGGTTTGCCAGACGTCGACTCGGCCTCTGCTCCTTTTACCAAACACAACTTCGCAACCCAGTCGCACAATATGGCCTTGCCTAAGCGTATCATCAAGGAGACCGAGCGTCTCATGGCCGAGCCGTAAGAGACCTGCCCGCAACCAGTAGTTGCGACCATTGGCTAACAGTGACATGTTCCATAGCGTCCCCGGTATCAGCGCCGTCCCCCACGAGGACAACCTTCGCTACTTTGACGTTGAGATCCACGGTCCTTCACAGTCGCCTTACGAAGGTCAACTGCCCAATTTCCCGTTGGCGATGCGCAGAGCCGTATAGGACTGACGTGATGTGCAGGTGGTGTCTTCAAGCTCGAGCTCTTCCTGCCCGACGACTACCCCATGACGCCCCCCAAGATTCGTTTCCTCACAAAGATCTTCCACCCCAACGTCGACAAGCTGGGTCGCATCTGCCTTGACGTCCTCAAGAGTGAGTCCCAAAGTCCCAAGGCACCCATTAAATGCAGGAGCCATCCGACTGACTTGGACATGTGCAGACAACTGGTCACCCGCCCTCCAGATCCGCACCATTCTCCTCTCTATCCAGGCCCTCCTCGGTGCCCCGAACCCCGACGACCCGCTCGCTGCCGACGTTGCCAAAAGCTGGAAGGAAGACGAACAGGCCGCCATTGCGACGGCAAAGGAGTGGACCGCCAAGTACGCCGCTCCCGAGTAGACAACGACCGTCGGTTATAGGGAGAAGAGGGCGAGGATAGCGACCGAACACACTCGGCACCGGCCATTTTGACGCAGAGGATCCGCTGGGGTATTTTCTTTAGACGGAGCTCGGGAAAGCTTTTGCAGAGGCGATGGGTCTTTTTCTCTCCAATCCTGAATTTTTGTAGAAATGGGGGCTGGTCTGAACGATACCGGCCGGAGTTGCAAACTGGAAATGCATGGCGGTTGCTTTTGCTGTTGGGAGGACGACATGCGTTACAAATCTCGACGACATTCAATGCCAAGGAGACATGTCCATCTGTTTTCGCGACATGCTTCGGTTCTGCGGCGACGAGCCAAGATGGCGGGTTCACCTCATCCGGCACACTAGGTAGAGCTTGCAGCAACATGGCCATGCCATCTGCCCGCCTATATCATCCACTTACTTTGACAAGAAGCTGTATTTCGCGGCCTTTCGGTTTGATCGAGCCGACGGGCCATGATTCCGTGTTGGGTTGCGCTTGAAGGTATACCCTCGAGGTCGACCTCCTTTTCTATCTAGCCCTTGATTCCAGTCCATTTGATGGCAAACTCGGCTCTTTTTGAATTCCCGACTCACTTCTTATCTGTGCCACGGGCACGTGAAGAAAGCGATACCTTTCACCAAATGCCAGTGATGAGGGAAGCCAAGTGCACCGGGAAATCGGCGTAAGCCCAGACAGTGCAGCCACTGCGTCGATATCTTGGCTGCTGCGCCGCCGCCCAGTTTCCTACACGGCTAGGAACATCGCCTTGGCTTCAAATCGAAGCTGACTCGACCGGCGCTTATAAAGACAGAAGCATCCTGACCTGGCGTGGAAAGAAAAGGCATCCAGATACTCGATCGGCCAGTCCCGCCCGTGGAGTCACTCAATCAGTCTGACCTTCGCTCTAAGCCGATTTCAGCATCTCCTTTAGCAAGTTCGTCGAGATGGAAGTTCTAGCAGATCCCTCCAAGTACCGAATCATCAACCAAACAATACTAGCCAACGATCCCTTTGGCACGCCATCCGAGCACGGCGCAACAAGCCCGCCTCTGCTATTCTTGGCCACTTTTGTGTGGGAATTCCTGCCGCCCGCGGCCTTTTTCTTCATCTTCCTCTTCTTCCGCTGGACCTTGCGGGCACTAGGCGCCGCCGCGGATATAATGTGCGTGGCTCGTCAACTGACTCTTGTGCGGGTTCTCATGATGACGGACGGGGGATGCTCGCTGGCGGATGCGCTGGTGGCCATGGATGAGAGCTATAGGAGGTATCCCCACTCGATGTCGCACGAGACGCCGCGGAGGAAGAGTTTGTGGCGGTTCGTTCCTTAGATTGGGATGTTGCGTCGAACGTAATGAGTAAGCTACTTGACGCAGAAGGCTGAGATCACTGTGGAAGCGAAGCGAGCGAGGTTGGATAGATCATGATGACTGAGCAGTCACTGGGGACGGACGCCGGGGGAAGAAGGAGCAGTAGCAAGCTTCATTTCGTCGAAAGAGGATTAACAGGAACATGATCAAGCACGCGCGGAGGAAAAGACGTGGAGTGGGCAGAGAGACAGAGAAGCAGGGAGACGTCCGGCAGCACCTCGGAATACTGAGTACAAGAGCTGACAAATGACCAAACCAAACATGAAGCGCGCCGATGGTTTAGTGGTAAAATTCTCCGTTGCCATCCAGCAGCGTCGGGGAGCCGGGGGTTCGATTCCCCCTCGGCGCAATTATTTTGCTGATACGGGTCTCTGTCTTTACTTTTTGGATCCTTGGTCGTTACTGAAAGCCGACGAAGTATTTCATCGTCAGAGGACTTACTCTGTTGAAGGTGTAAGGCCAGAGAGATAAGGCAGGCCTTGAGGGCACCGTGGTTATTGACGACACGCTTCCTTGGCTGTTCTTGCTCCCAAGGATTCGACGTCACTTATTAAAAGGGTGGACGTGGGAGCGGAGACGTCCTCTGCCTGCTTCATGTAATCAGGTTCGACAGGACCGTCTCTGCCGTCAGGGAGTAAGGGCAGCATGCCGTGTGCCTGGTTGTCAGCAGGTGAGGCTCGTAGCAAGCGGATCGTGACGTCTGCCGATGGGGCTTGGTAGATGCAGTCCGTATGCCCCAGTGTCACTGCCATATTAAGCAGTCCTCGTTGTTTACAAAAATGAAGAAGATGGATCACCGCGGGAAACACGTGACTTGTTCTAGATGACCCAGAACTGGTAGGGCATGCAGATAAGGACTCCGTTTAAACCCATCACGATGTATCTTCTCGCGTGGGCCAACGATCCTCAGAAACATTTCACACCATATTACCAGTAAACAAACCGAACTGGCCAATGTCATAAATCATAGTCACTACCATCGCTACTATCTTTAAAACTCCATACCGATCCATGCTCAGAAACCCCACTGCCTGCACCAGTTCCGCATCAGCTCCGGCGTCACGGCCTTCATCTCCCGCATCGTCTTGCTGTGCCGCACCGTCCGCTCCATGGCAAACTCCACGCCGCCCGCGCCGCCGGCCGCCGCGAGCCCGTGGTAGAAGTCGAGCAGCTTCACGCCGGGGTTCCTGTCCATGTCGTCCGTCCCCGACGCGCTGGCCTCGAGCGCCCGCACCCACTCCGCGAGCGGAACGACCCTCTTGATGCGGTCGCCGTAGAACCCCTTGACCGCGTCGGCGAGCCCCGTCCACTCGACCGTGTGCGGGTTCACGCCGTGGAAGTACCCCGAAATGCGCTCCAACGGCACGGGGGCGTTGATACCGGAAACCTCGAGGATGAGGTTCGCAATATCTTCAATGGGCGTCCAGTTGACCTCGTTCATGGCGCCGAGGTCCGCCGGCAGCAGGCCGAGGTAGGCCGAACTCGCGACGATGGACGGCAGCCACTCCTGGCGGTTCCACACGCCGCGCGCGGATTCCGGCCCCGCAACCTGGCCGACGCGGACAACCGCCGCGGGCACGCCGGAGCGCAGCGCCGCCTCGTCGAGGATGAGCGAGCTCACGAGCTTCGAGCGGCCGTACCCCGTGCTCGGCAGCGCGAGGTCGAGCAACCTCCGCTCCGGAACGGGACCCGGACCGCGCCAGGTGTCGACGGTGCCGATGCTGCTGACGAACACGACGGGCACGCTTCTCGCCGCGGCGAGGGAGAAGTCGACCCAGTGGCGCACGCCGCGGACGTGCGGCTCGAACGTCTCGACGGAGATGTTGAAGTTGACGGGCCAGGCGTTGTGCACGACGCGGTCCGCCTCGGCGAGCAGCCTTTCGTAGACGTCTGGTGAGAGGCCGAGGTTGCTCTTGGACACGTCGGCGCAGAGGAACTCGGCCTTTGTCCAGGACGTGGACAGCCCGCGGTCGGCGCTCATCCTGACCTGCCGCGCGCGGCCGTCCTCGCTGCGGTTGAGGCAGACGATTTTCCCCACGGCCGGGTTGCGTTCCATGAAGTCTAGCATGTAGGACCCGAGACCGCCGGTGGTGCCCGTGACGAGGATGACCTGGTGTTCGTCGCGGGGCGCCGGTTTGCCGCGCTGTTTCGGGGGGAGGTCGCGGGTGTACTTTTGCAGCTGGGCCTCCATCGCTTGTATGTCGTGATCTGCGCCATCGTCGTCGGTGGTAGTCGTCGTCGTGCCGTCGGAACCGGCGGTGTTCCTCACGCGGGCGAGGAGGTAGGACGCCAGCTGCCGCGGCGTGGGGTGCGCGTAGATGACCCTGGTGGCGATGGCGTCGGCCGTGATGCTGGCGCCCGCGGCCTCGAGACCGCGGCGGAGGAGGCGGGACGCGTTGATGACCTGCATGGAGTCGATGCCGGCGCTGAAGAAGTCCGAGTCGGCCGTGAGGGCGCGGCTGCCGAGGGTGTGCTGGAAGAGCTTCTCGATGGACTCGACGAGCGTCTGCTGCGAGCCGACGTCGATGTGCACCGCGACGGAGTCGACGCCGTCCTCGGCCCTCTCGTACCACCGGTCGAGTTCGGTTCTGTACAGCTTCAGGGCCAGCGGCCTCTGGATGGTGCCCTTGCCGGCGCGGGGGAGGGGTTTGTCGGGCGAGGTGACGCCGATGAACTGGCGGCCGATCTGGCCGTGGGCTACGGTCTCCTTGTTCGCCTTGACGACGGCGGGCCAGACGTCGTCGACGAAGCTCTCGACGTCGTCTTCCGACGCGGGCTCGTCCTTGGGCTCGAGGATGAGGAGGGGCTGGAAGCGCATGGCGCCCGCGACGACGGCGCCCTTGACGCGCGGGTGGCCGGTGACAATCTCCTCAATGGTGACGGGGTTGAGCTTCTCGCCGTTGGACAGGACGATGATGTTGTCGGAGCGGCCGTGGTACATCCAGTGGTCCGGCAGGGTCGGGTGCCTGCGGTACATGTCCTTGGTGTTGTACTCGCTGGCGTCTGGGAACGTGTAGAAGATGCCCTGGAGGGCGTCCTCGTCGGGCCTGCGGACGATGACCTGCTCGTAGACGCCCTCGTCCTCGCCGCTGGCCGGACGCCAGTCGACGCCCAGACGGTCCGAGTCGACGATGAACCACTGCCAGTTCTCGGCCTTGCTCTGGAAGAAGTACGGCAACGGGGCGGCTCTGATGATCGTGTTAGTAACTCCATGGTACGTATGAGAAACATGAGTGATGGGTCTTACTCGGTAAAGGCAATGACGCTGGAGACGACAACACCCTCCTTGGCGAGCGTGTCTCCGGCATCGCGAGCCAGGTTGCCACCGCCAAAATGGACGCGCTTCATCTTCTTGAGCGCCTCGACACCCTCGGGCATGTGGCTCATCTCCTCCAGGATGGCCGGCGGCAGAATCAAATTATCCACGTCGGCGTACTCGACAGCGTCCACGACGACCTGCGGCGTCAGCGGGCGGTCGATGAAACCCAGCGCGACGGGGTGCTTCCAGTAGATGGCGGCAAAGGCGCTCATGTAGCACCCGGCGGCGTGGAACAGCGGCATCGGCAGGAAGAGGCGGCCGCCGCGCATGATGGACTTTATGCAGTTCTCGGAGCCCCGGAAGTCGGGCAGGTCGTGGAAGGCGTCGGCGACGGCGACCATGCCGACGCGGGCCACGATGGGTTTCGGCAGGCCGGTGCTGCCGCTCGTGTGCAGGACGACGACGGGGTCGAGCTTGGCCTCGTCAAAGGTCTTGTCGTAGGGGAAATGCGGCACCTGGGCGTCGTCGAGCCAGGCCTCGGCGGGGCTGACCATGATGGCGTCCATCTGGCGCTCCTCGAGTAGAGGTTGGACGACGTTCTTGAAGGAGCGGTCGAAGCAGACGATGTTGCAGTCGGTCTTTTCAAAGAGGTTCATCTGGCCCTCGTGGGAGTTCCTGGGCGAGATGAGGAGTGCCTTGGGTGCTGTTAGTCAGGTTGACCTCGTTGATCAATCACCACGGCCGAAGTGTCCGAGGCGGCATACCTTGTATCCTGCCTTGATGCAGGCAATCATGATGATCATGTAGCGCGCGTCGTTGGGCCCGATGTAGGTCAGCGTCGGGAAGCTTCCGGGCTCGGGTCTGCCTCTCTTCTCGACGATTCTGTGCGCTATGCGGTTGACAGCGTTGGCCAGCTGCTTGTACGTGATCTTCTGCCATCCATCTTTGGGGCTGGACGAGCGAGGAACGGAGAGGACTTCGGCGTGGGGGTCGGTCTTTGCGATGTCGTCGAGGACGTGGGGGATCAGGCGCTTTCCGTACTGAGTCGTGGCCATGCTGAGCGAGGTAGGTGTTGGTAGGCCGGAGTGTTTTGCAATTGTCTGGGTGTATCGTGGTTATGAGAATGATCAAATATTGTCAATGTAGAGTGCGGTTGTAGAGTCAAAGCTGGGTATATACACGCAATGGGATCAAGAACTAGGGTGGAATCGAGCAGACAGCAATGTTGTGATGGCTTCTCAAACGCATTCCTGATGGGCCCAAGCCCAAGTGTTTATATACGCAAACTCTCTCCGCAGCAGCTGTGCTTCTCGTAGCTACGCCGCAGCTACGAGTGTGTGTCGACTCGTCCGGTCCAGAACCTCGGCGGCTTCTTTCTCCTCCCATGACCACCGAGTCCGTTCATCAGGACGTAACTCGGGAGGTTATGGGACGACGACGTCATGCCCACATGGCAGAGCGAGGTCCACCGCTCTGGACCTAACGTGTTGTTCTTCACCCAAGACCCGGACCGCTATCGGCGGGTACGTCGGCACTCAACGGTGCGCCGGCGCCGATGTGGAGCGAACAAGGCATCATCAGTTGCTGCAGTGTGGTGTAGTTGAGATTCTAGCCGGCGCCAAAGTCGACCAGAGGAGACAGAAGCGTCGTCGGTCGTGTGAAGGGGCGAGCCGCGAGAGCGAGAAAGAAACCACCGAGAGAGAGGCTACCGCGGGCGGTCAGTGTGCGACGGACAAGGGGGAGAAGAGGAACGGAGAGGTCGAGGGCGGAATTCGGCCGTCCTTTCGAGAACTCAACGTTGGGATGGACCGGACTGGACTGGCACGTGACTGGCTCGACTTGGGCTTCACTGCCCATCTGGACGGATACGCAGTATGGACACACGATGTAATTACAGGTCAGACGGTGGAGTCGGATCGAAAAGTCAAGCTTTGATGCCAGGACGGACCGTGATAACCGCTCATGTCTCGGAGGGCTCGGGAAGCAAAGCATGGCTTGGGTCAAACTTCTGCTGCCCATCTGCGTCCATCTCCACATGTTGTCGCGAGTGACGTGCGTCCATGGCCATGGGGAAGAGAGTGGCGACGACGAGCAAGGAGGAGGGGAGGGGGGGGGGCGAGCGGAAGAGGCGGCCGGTATTTGCGACGCCTTGCAGATTCGATTGCAGATCTGGTCGTGTTACTGACAGTAGTCAACGGCTTACTGACGAGGTAGTACGTGATGTGTTGTGTAACACTTCTTCTCATGCATATACATAAATACATACATGGCATCTGGATCAGAGCCAAGCCTGGGGTGACTGTAGAGGATCACATTGTCAGACTCTTACATACTTACGTCAGCGATACGTTAGCGATACTTACTATCCGTACATGTGATTGATTAGAGGGGTAGATTACATAAGTATACTCTCTGTAACTAAATATAGCCTTATATGATATATAAAGATTTCGCCCCCTAATTACACGCAACAGCATAGCGCTCTTGGCCTGGCACTCCTCGGCCCAAGCATCACTATCAGCATGACGCCGTTTGACGCCAGCATCATAGTCTGTTTACGTACGGAAGGGCATCTTTTCTGCCAAAGGGCCTCTCGGCCTCTCAAGGCGAAGCAAGAGCGACTCCCGAACCTTCACAGAGCGCTGGTGCAGCCATGCGGATCATTCGAATAGATAGCGATGGGCACTACTCCGTACCAGTGTCAGGAATGACGGAGACATGCCATTCGATGTGCTACCTATCAAGGATGCAAGTACTATGTGTACGAGCAACGAACATACGAACGTGACTCACCTTGGGGCGTCGACCGGCACTGCCGAGACTGAAGGCCATTACTGTGTGGCTATTGTGTTGTGATGAATGGAACAATCAGCCGTTCGGAATCCACGAGCCTGCTGCTCCAGGATTCGCCTGGACACTTGGCGAGGCAGCTAACTGATGCCAGGATTGAGGGTCTGGGGCAACAGTCTGTTCCTGAGATAAGTAAATGCACGTGGTTTACTCATCTCAGGAACAGATTGTTGCATGAAGTCCCAGAGACAGGCTGGGTAAAAAAGAGTAAAGATGGTACTTGGTGTACGTAAGCAAGGGTAAACTCTGGCCCCTACTACGTATCGCATGTGATTGGATGTAACCCTAGTCCTAGTCGCGTAGGTGAGTCCGAGATAACGTACTCAACGATGCTTAAACTTTAACCAAGTCGGGCAAGGGCAAACCCCTGATATCGGGGCCGGCGAAGACCGGCTCTACTGTGGTTGCTGCGCAAAATAAACCAACCCCGGGCAGGTGCCCGTGGGGCGCTGATCTAAATGCTTTTCGATACGCGCCACAGCGAAGAGCCACACATTATGGCCAGAAATGATTGGTTATCAGTCCCTATCACAGTGGAGCAGTACGCGCCCCACTTGTTCCATCTCCCCATACCACCAAGTGAAGAAATAGAAGTAAACTATTGTACGGAAGTCAATTCGATTGCAGAACACTTGAGAAAGGAGCGACATGCCTTTGCATCAACTGGCAATCTCCATTTGTTGCCGGGTTTAGGGAAGTTCGATTATACGAGCTCATCGAAAAAGAAAAACTCACGTAAAGTGGTTTGAAAAGTTTGAAAAGTGATTTTGCTTGAAATCGAAGGGAAATTGGGTAAATCGGGATACTTGTTGTTCATGACAACTCGGCGCACTTGCTTCCAGTGTATATATATGAGCATCAGTCCAGCGTCTCCATCTCACGTCCCTGGCCATACCGCTCCTCTCAAGCTTCTGCGACTGAATCGACATTTTACAATGCTTCGAAATTCGACACTTCTCCTCCTCTTTCTCTTGCCATGGATTGCCATCGCCCACGAGCCCGAATCGCGTCCTGCACTCGGCCATTTCTCTCTGCGTCGAGCAGCGCTTCCCGATGACCAAATTTGCAGCCTGGAAACCTGCGGTCGCGGAGCGCAGGACGGCCAATGTGGCCGCGAGCTGAGTCCCAGAGCTCTCGGTGCGCCCGACCCGACATCAAAACCGGCCGCCGGCCATTGGTATAGCCCAAAGCACTACGGCGGCAACGTTGACACCTTTTTCCGCGGCGAGATAGCAAGGCAGGCATACATCACAGCCAACGTTGTCCCAATGACATCCCCAATCACCTCTAACTACCAACGCCTCAAGGATGAACCGAGAACGATGACAATGACTGGGCTTTGCGGATGTGTCGGTATTCTTGTCGTGTCGAGATCGGCAATTTGGATGGCTCATGTGTACGAGAACATGATCATCGAAAAACAAGGCGAACTTGCCCCGAGGATTGTTGAATGGCTTAGTGATGGTCAACAGATCGCAGTGAATCGCTACGGGCTGAAGGTAGTGAGTGGCGGCAAGAAAAAGTTCTTCGCTCCAGACCAACATCCAGCCGCTTTTATATTCGCCCCCGAAACAGACGGCTTTGGTTTCCTGTATCAAGATGTCCTGAAAACTATACACCGAATGGTCGAAGATTGTAAGCTTTCAATCCAACACGGTTGTCATCAGCTGGTATTGACAAACACTCATCACAGTAGTCGGTGTAAAATCTACATGGGTTGGCTACAAGCCGAGGCGGATTGGTAAATTGATAGACAGATACGACTACACATGCACCAGATCCGACGGCAAGGTGCTTGTGCAGTACCAGCCGTCTAACTACGGCCTAGGCTTCATCCGTACCAGGGCCAAACTCAGGGTATGGTTCGAAGGGGGTCGTTGGAAATACGAAAAAACATGGGCACCTCACAAGGATCAAAGGCGCTCTTAGGTACAAGCAGCCTGTCCATCCCAGCCAAAGTAGCCAACGATAATCAAGCTCCTTTCCTTTCGTGCCATCTCTCACCGTGGCGGATTCGATACAACCTCAATCGAGAAGAGCCTTCTTCAAAAGACCCTGCAGCCTGCGCACATCCTCCTCCTTGGTCGTCTGGCTCGTCATGACGTAGAGCACGTTGCCGAGAACCCTGCTGTGCACACTCCACCGCTCCCCGTCGTCGTCGTCGTCGCCAACACCGCCCTCGAGCAGCGCCGCCCGGAGGTCCGCGGACGCCTTGCTCTGGTAGCCCGCGCCCTCGCCGTCCTCCATGTGGATCGCCAACACGGACCCGAGGGCCCAGACGCCGGCGACGCGGGGCCGGTGCGAAACCCAGGCGACGAACGCCCTCGACCAAACAGACCAGATCGTCGTCGTCGTCGTCGTCGTCGCTGTCCTCTCGGCGCCGGAGCAGGATGTCGAGTCGCCCCAGCCCGCGGCCCTGGCCCAGTTCCACTCGCCCCGCGCGTCCATGTCCTGCAGTTCGCGGACGGACTCGAGGGCGACCTGGCACCCGACGGCGTGGGCGGTGTAGCTGTGGCCGTGGAGCAGCGCGTCGCTCTTGTCGTCGCCCTCGAAGGCGCGGAAGACGCTGTCCGACGCGGAGGTGGTGCAGAGCGGGAGCAGGCCGCCGGTGAGGAGCTTGGCGTTGACGACGATGTCGGGGTGCACGTCGAGGAAGGAGGCGGCGGAGAAGCGGCCGAGGCGGGTGAGGCCGGTGAAGACCTCGTCGAAGATGACGGGGAGACCGGACCAGGTTGGCGGTGAGGCGGGGGCGTGGGATGTGGTCGTGAAGAGTTCGGGGTGGTTGCGGATGGTGGCGACGAGGGTGCGTTGGAACAGGGGGTCGCTTAATTGAGGTTAGTAGGTTGTATAGAGAGAGTGAGTCAGTAAGTAAGAGTAGGAGAGTAAGAGTGATAATGAGAGTATGAGGGATAGTGAGTAAGACAGTGAGTGAGAAAGTGTGTGAGTGAGAAAGTAAGTGAGTGAGAAAGTAAGTAAGTAAGAAAGTAAGTGAGTGAGTAAGTAAGAAAGTAAATGAGAGGGAATGTGTGGGTGAGTATATAGGATAGGGATAAGAAACTCACGCCATAATCATGCCGCCTGCGCCGAGAACCACCGGCTCCATCACCAGCGCGCCAAACCTGCGCCCCTCGTCGCGGAGACGCGTCAGCACCTTGACGATATACCGCTCATAAACCTGCTGCTCCGACCTCTTCTCCCTGGCGTGGACGTCAAACACCTCGGCCAGCGTGTCAAACTCCCCCCCAGCAGCAGCACCACCAACGTCCTCCCGCAAACTCCCGGGAACCCGGACCGTCCACCGGCCGTTTCTGCACAAGACGACCGGAAAATCGAACCAGTAGCCCTTGCCGCTGTACCACTCGACCTTTTCGTTAAACACGGACGGCTCCGTCGCGTCCATGGCGCCCATGGTGTCGCCGTGGTAACTCCCCCTCAACCCCAGTATCTCCAACCTCTCGCCCGCGACCTGGCCGTAGCGGACCCTCGCCGCGCGGAGGGCCATTTTGACGGCGACTTCCATGCCGGTGCTGCCGTTGTCAGAGTAGAAGACGCGCGAGAGGCGCGGGTTGCCGAGGCCCGCGAGCAGCGTCTCGGCGAGGGCGAGGGCCGGCTCGTGGACGGCGGAGGCGAACATGACGTGGCCGTAGCGGCCGGCGGCGTACGAGGCGGCGAGGGTGAGTTTCGGGTTCGCGTGGCCGAGGCCCTGCGTCCACCAGGAGGAGGAGGCGTCGAAGGACGGCTGCAGGAGAGGCTGGGAAGCGGGGGAGGAGGATTGGGTTCCGGGCACGAGGGTCTGGAAGTTGTCGCCGTGGGCCGAGTCGATGGCTGTGATGCCGTCCGGGGCGAGGGTTTTGTGCTGCGTGAAGGGGTACCAGATGACGTCGCTCGCGGTGCGGGACATGCTCTCGAGGCGGGCGATGCGCGCGAGGTGGCGGTCGTGGAGGTGGGCGAGGGTGGTTTTGACGGTGCTGCCGGAACTCGTTTCGTGGTAGTACTCGCTCAGCAGCTTCGCGTCTACGTGCGCATCGTCATGGCGAGGAGGAGGTTGCTCGATGGACTGGACGGACACGCCGTGGTTGCGGGCGAAGTAGTCGGACAGGTAGGCGTAGTTCTGGTACTGCTCGTCCTTGAAGAGGAGTACCGTCTCGACGTCGTAGCCGCGGAGCCTGAGGGACTCGTAGGCGGAGATGGTTTGCGAGATGCCGCCGAGTTTGGCGTCGCCGATGAAGACGACCGGCACACGGAGCGGGGCGTAGAGGTCGGCCTGCGGAGTGCCGGACGGCGCCGGGGAGTGGACACCGCCGGCGGTCTCGATGAAGAGCCAGCCCGGACCCCCGGCCGCTCGGCGGGAGGCGTAGCCGTAGATGCCTTTGAGCACTTCACTATCGGACGGGGTGTGCTGGGACTTTTGTCAGGGCCATGTGTCGCAGTTGGACGTTTAGATGGCGATGACTGGCTTACCTGGGTCGAGACCTGGGCGGCGAGGTGTGGGCTTGCTGGGATTTCAAACTGGTACAGCGTCTTATTTGCGATGCCGGGCGCAAACTTTTGGATGTGACTATAAGACACTGATTAAATGAGAAACCTTTTGCGACATCCAGCATGCGCTTCTGCTCTCGAGTCAGCTACCAGTCATCATCGTCGAGTCAACTGCTCCTGTTGGAGGCAACTGACGAGAACAGAGCGAGACGTACACCTGTCGTCGGCCTCCGCAGCCGGACCAGTCGACACGGGCTTCAGAAAGGCCGTCTGCTCGTTGGGCCAACTCTTCCGAGCGGCGTTGCAGAGGATAGAGCTGAAGACGGTCTTGCCAACGTCGGTGTTGGCACCGTAGATCTGGTATGCTCTCAACGAGCGCCAGAGCAGGGCGCCGACGGGAGCAGCCATTGGACAAGACTCAGCCGTCCATCAATGACGGTCGACTGTCTCGCGGTTCCTTTTATCGAGTTTCGTGGTGGGAAGATGGGAGTGGGATGGGTTATCAGAAAAGGTCCAGCAGCAGCAGCAGCAGCAGCAAAGCTGTACATAAACTAGGAGGCTGGACGCGTCAAGTACACGAGACGACTCACCACCCAGCAGCTCAGTCACGCAGATCGTTCGTATGGGGAAAAGCAGCAGATGGACGAGGCGGGGTACAGGATTAGGGCTGCGGCATTTCTTACACCGAGAACAGGGACATGGCATCGTGGCGGCTATTGTGAAGTCCATGTGCATGCCAACTACTGTAGCACGTATGGAGTAATGAACTAATTAGAGGGGAAAAGGAAAAGAAAAACTTTGAAAAGTTGTTGAGACGTACTAACAGTATGTAGATGTGTCGTGTTGGAGCTTCAGCTATTCCTCATTTTCCCAACGATGCGGCCCGGCAACAGGGGAGCTGACCAGGGTAGTCATCGATCTATTACTCCGTACGGATACTGATAGTTTGTATATTAATAAGTATTCATCACTTGGTACGTAGAAATACTCTGTACATGGATCTCGTTTTCGCGTCTGTCGATCTCGCCTCTGGTTGTGGTTAGTACACGTCTGGACAGAGTATATGGGGTATTTTCGAAGAGAATTGCCTCGTCCATCGTCTTTCAGCCCAGGTTGAGTGCACATTTACACGATTCAACGTCTCTGCTGTGTAGATGTACTCCGTAAATACTCCGTAGATACACTCCGCATACTCCGTACCGAACCACCACCCGACTCACGATGCCGGCCCACGACCGCCTGGACGCCGTCTTCCAGACCCTCCTCGCCCGCAGGGAATCCAAAAGCCAGCTCCGGCGCCTGACTCACGTCCCGGCCGGCAGCGCCGACTTCTCGTCCAACGCCTACCTCTCCCTCTCGACCCACCCGGACCTCCAGCGCCGATACCTCGCCCGCATCCAGGCCCACGTCGACGCGGCCAACCACTCCCCCGACGCGACCGCCGCCCCAACCCTCCTCGGGTCCGGCGGATCGCGGCTGCTCGACGGCAACACGCCTCTCGCAGAATCCCTGGAGCGGGACATCGCGGCCTTCCACGGCGCGCCGGCGGGCTTGCTTTTCAACTCGGGGTTCGACGCCAACGTCGGGCTCTTCGGCTGCGTTGCGCAACCCGGGGACGTTTTCGTGTACGACGAGCTGATCCACGCGAGCGTACACGATGGGATGAGGATGAGCCGCGCCGGGAAGAGGATCGCGTTTGCCCACAACACGGTCGTTGGGCGGGTTGACGAAAGCGACAGCACGACGGAGAGCCTGAGTGAGGTTCTCGCGGCGCTGACTCGAGGCGACGAGGGCCGGCTGGTGAGGGATGGCGTAAGGAACGTTTTCGTCGCCGTGGAGGGTATCTACAGCATGGACGGAGACGTGGCACCCCTCGGGGAGATTGTCGAGTGCGTCGAGCGCCATCTGCCGCGGGGCAACGGCCTCGTCATCGTCGACGAAGCGCACTCGACAGGTCTGCTGGGTGAAGGCGGTCGAGGCCTCGTCTGCGAACTCGGGCTCGAGAACAGAGTCTGGGGCCGCCTTCACACCTTTGGCAAGGCGATGAGCTGCGCCGGAGGCAAGCCCCGTCCATCACCCTCTTCGTGATATCTCGTACAATTACTGACGCCATCGCAGCAATCGTTCTGTGCTCGTCGACCACGCGGTCCTACCTCATCAACTACGCCCGCAGCCTCATCTACACCACAGCCATGCCCTTCACATCGCTCGCGAGCATCCAGACGACGTACGAATTCGTCATGAACGGCCACTCCGAGGCTCTCGCGTCTCACCTGTGGTCCCTCGTCGGCCACGCCCACCAGGTTCTGCTGGACGTGTGTCGCGCCCACCGGCCGGCCTCGAGCCTCATGCGCCTCGCGGCCGAGAAGCCCCGGTCGCCCATCATACCGCTCTTCACGTCCGGACCGCGGAGTTTGGCGCGGCACTGCCAGCGGCGGGGGTTCATGCTGCGGCCCATCGTCGCCCCTACGGTCGAGGTGGGGAGCGAACGCGTGCGCATCTGTGTACATGCTGGGAACACGGTCCAGGAGGTGGATGGTCTCGTGTCTGCCATCAGGGAGTGGCTTGTCGCGCAGATGGGCCAGACAGGTCGAGGTGGTGATGTCCAGAGAGACGAGTCAGGTAGAGCAGCACACGTCAGGTCTAGGATATAGTCTAATAAACGTGCTTGAATGAACAACAAACAGAGATCTCTATCTCTCCCTCTCTCCCTCTCTCTCTCTCTCTATTTCTCTCTCTATCTCTTTATATTTCTTTCTTTCTCTCTTAATCTCTCTCTCTCAATCTCTCTCTCTTAGTCTTTTTCTTATAATTTCTCTCTCTTAATTTCTCTAAATATCCTTCTCTTAGTCTTTCTCTTATAATCTCTCTTTTTAAATCTTTCTCTTATAATCTTTCCCTCTTAATTTCTCTTAATCTCTCTCTTAATCTTTCTCTTATAGTCTTTCTTATAATCTCTCTCTCTTAGTCTCTCTTAATCTTCCTCTCTTAGTTTTTCTCTTTTAATCTTTCTCTCTTTATTTTTCTTAATCTCTCTCTTTTAGTCTCTTTCTTTTAATCTCTCTCTTTTAATCTCTCTCTTTTAATCTTTCTCTTATAGTCTTTCTTTTTTAACCTTTTTTATATAATCTCTCTCTTAGAGTCTTTTTTAATCTTCCTCTCCAAGTCTTTCTCTTCTAAGTCTTTCTCTTATGATCTCTCTCTCTTAGTCTTTCTCTCTTAGTCTCCCTCTCTCTCTCAGTCTTTAACTCAAGCCAAGAGGAACTGCCCAACACACACGACCACGATGGACGTCCACATCCACGTCATCCCATGCATCACCGACGTGGCATCGGCCCTGGGAGGTGTCGTCGGCGCAGTCGAGTTGGAGCCTCCGTTCCCACCACCACCACCTCCGCCGTGATCTGTGCCATTGCCCCTCTTCCCTCCTCCGCCGTGATCTGTACTATTACCCTTCTTCCCTCCGCCTCCGTAATCAGTGCCATTCCCCTTTTTCCCTCCGCTTCCGCTTCCGTCTCCGGTACCCTTCCCACCTCCGCCTCCGTAATCGGTGCCATTCCCCTTCTTCCCTCCGTCTTCGCTACCCTTCCCACCTCCGCCTCCAGCGGTGCTGTTCCCCGTGTTCCCGTTCATTCCATCTCCCTTCTGACCCCCCTTGCCACCACCACCGGTCCCAGGCTCCGTGCTGTTCCCCTTGTTTCCAGCCTCGGCTCCCTTCCCCTTGCCCTTATCCCTCCCCTTGCTCCCCTCTCCGCTCCCCGTGCCGTTATTCTTCGCCGGCGCGCCTTCGGGAACCCTCTTGAACAGCTCACTCACAGAGACCTGCTTCCCCTGGGTGCCCCCCACCTTCTTCAGCTCCACCGACCCCTTCTGCGCCTCCGAGGCAGGCGTCTCGATAAACGGAATCATGGGCGCCAGCATCGCGCAGTTGTCCTGCTGCGCCGCCGGCATCCCCTCCATCGTGCCCGTGTTGTTCTGGAACAGCAGCCTCTGCTTCCCGTCGACCGTCCACGCCTCCCACCGCGGCCTCTCTGCCGCGGCCCCCTGCGCCTGGACTTTTGCAGCGTTGGGGTCCAGCGTCGCCACGAAACTCGCCCAGTAGGCCTGCGTGAGGGGCACAATGGGCGCGTTGGTGGTCGCGTAGCTCTTGGGCGGCGCGCCGTCCGTGTTGGCCGGGCCGAAGACGCCGTTGAGCTCGACGGTGTGGTAGGCGCCGAAGCCGAGGGCCTCCTGCTCGGCGTCGAGGGGCCCGTAGCGGTAGTTGAACGTCTTGACGCCGTCGCGGGCCTGCGCGTCCTGGACGAGTTTGGTGATGCAGTGGGCGCGGAAGTCGCCGTGGGCCGTCGCGAGCTGGCGCCACAGGTTGCCCGACTTGGGGAACACGGGCTGCTGGACGTCGAGGTAGGTTTGCCGGAGAAGGGCGAGGGAGGCCCTGCTGAGGGACTGGGTGGCCTGGTTGTTCATGGATTTGAGGGCGTCGTCGGCGGTGGCCGTCTGCTGGTTGACGTTCTTGGTGCCCTCGTCGGTGCAGGTTCCGGCGATGGTCGGCACGCGGAGGTACTTGCCCTCGGCGAAGCGCTGCAGCGTCGGGGCCTTGACGAGGTCGCCGTCGAGGTTCGGGTTGAACTGGCAGTCCTCGGTCTGCAGGGCCTTTGCGTCGAGGCCGCGGAGACAGGCGAGGGAGTCGGCCTGCTTGCCGCAGCCCGTGGCGTTGGTCAGGCAGTTGTACTGCTCCTGGCCCTGCTCGAGGGTGCGGACCGTGGCCACCGAGACGGACTCCATGATGGCGCCCTTGATGAGGCCCGGGTCGTTGTCGCCAAAGGCCGCGAGGAGCATGGCCACCGAGGTCGCGCCGGCCGAGTCGCCGACGGCCACCATCTGTTCGGGGTTTCCGCCAAACTGGATGTCGTCAGTCTTGGGTATGTGAGGGTGTGTGAGGGTGTAGAGGGGTTGAGTAAGAGGATATACAAGAGTCGAGTTAGGAGGACATATAGGAGGACATATAAGGGTGTGTGAGAGGGTATATGAAAGTTTGAGAGTTGAGTGAGAGGGTGTGTGAAAGTGTGTAAGAGTGTGTGAGAGTCAAGTAAGAGGACATATGAGAGAACACATGAGTGAACACGTGAGAGAACACATAAGAGGACATATGAGAGAACATATGAGAGGACAAATAAGAGTCCAGTGAGAGTCAAGTAACAGGCAGGAACACTGCTTACCGCGGAGACGTGCTGCTTCAACCACCTGAGCCCCTGGATCTGGTCCTTCAGTCCGTTATTCATACTGGCCCCGGCCTGGACCTCCTTGCTCTGCAGGAAGCCGTACGGCCCGACGCGGTAGTTGACCTGGACGACGAGCATGTTGCCGAACCTGGCCAGGTCGCTGCCGTTGAAGTTCGCGTTGGACAGGGACTGGAACCCGCCGCCCTGGATAAAGTACATGACGGGCAGCTTCGCGTCGGCCTTTGCGCCCGACGGCGCAAAGATGTTGAGGTACAGACAGTCCTCGTCCGTCGTGAAGCGCTTGTTGGGCTTCATGGTGAAGTCGGACGCGCTGCGGGCAAGGCATATCGGGCGGAACTGGTCATCATCAAACCTATGTGTGAGCCGGGCTTGTTTCCAACGCGCGCGTCTCTCTCCGGGGATTCTCGGGAAACATGTTACTCACGGCGCTGGCGTCGACCACTTCCGTCGTCGCGTTCGGGGGGTCGACGGGCGCCGCGAACCGCAGCTGGCCCACGGGCGGCGCGGCGTATCGCACGCCCAGCCACCTCGTCGCGCCGCCTGCTTCCGCGACGCCTTGGAGCTTGGTGTAGCCGAGGTCGACGAGCGGATCAACCGCGTGGACCTGGCCGACGGCCGCGGCCGCGAGGAGGGAAACGAAGGCCTGCGTGTAGCAAGGCATTATGGCGCCACCGGGGGAGAGTGACTGAGAAGAAGTAAGAAAGTAAAGTAAAGTAAGTAAAGTAATGATTACGACAAGAAGAGAATATACCACCGCCCAGCTTTCATGTCCAGTGCGCTCAACAACCAATTCGTCAACTCAGGGAGATAGGACGAACGAGGGCGGAGGGCGGCGCCAGTGCCATCTGTTATAGCCCAACTGACAGCACACCACGAAGGGAGTTCGCGTTGGTGGTGGTGGTGGTGGTGGTGTCTGATTCAGACTTCGGGAAGTTCTGCTCTCGTTTGGGTCTGTAACGACGTGGTTGGCCGACGCTGTAACAGACAAATCCGGACTCTCGCGAGGACCTCGGAGAGTTTCAGACGAGGTTTTGAGGCGTCTGTTGTGAGATTCTTGCTCCAGATGACGGAGGTTAATCGTCCTCGTGGACGGGGGTCCCCTTGGCAGCCATCGTCCCGGGAGCCGAGCCAGACGATATTTGGGCCCTTTGGCCTTTGGTGGTGGTAGGGAAGATCCCACACTCAGCTACCGAGATCCCAGTTCCGGCCTCGTGGGCCTTCTTCTACTCCGACGAGTCGGAGGTTTCGTCTCAACTCGCTGCTCGTTGCCTGTCGTGGCCATCTCATCCCACCCTCCCGTCCGTCCTCCTTCTCCACGACCAGAGAGCGGTAACAGCTGGCCTTTTCTGCCAATGTCGTGTGGTGTTTAGACGAACTATTTGGGCCATGGGCTCAGGTTCCACACGAGTGTGGATGGATGTCGGTTATGCTGCCTTTTCCTGGCTGTTCGGCGTCGCATCGTACGACGCCCAGAGAACCGGCGACGAGTCAAGGACCTCACTTGACACACGCGCAAACGTGACACATGGGCCTTGCCGCGAGCAGCCAAGCCGTAGGGCGCGCGTTTCTCCCGTCTCGTTGTTGATGCCGTAGGAGCAAGTCCTAGAGACGAGACGGGGAACATCCTAGGCGAGAGTCGATGAGCACATCGGAGGACTGCTAGAGGTTGTCCGTCACCGACGGGGTGGTTTGTATATATTATTCAGTCGTACAAGTAGACTAGGTATTCCAACAAGTCTTTTTACAGTGTAACATGGGTTGGGACTTTGTACAGAGAAGATGAAGATGTCGAGTTCTGCCGGATCAGCTGCTGTTTTCTTTGAGCAACGCAACGCCAACGAACGCCCTTCACTCGTAGACGTAGCACAGAGGAGATCCGCCGACGGTGCTCAGGAGCTCCTTGAGCTGGATCAGGTCGCCGAGAGGGCTGATGTCGACGAAATCGTCCAGGGTGCCGTTCCGGCTCGGTGGGTTGTTTTGCAGCGTCAGAGTTCCAAAGACGTCCTTTTTTCGAGGCAGTTAGCATACGTCATGGGCAGAATAGCCCGTCACTGGAGTCTGGATGGCTCACCTGTCTGTTGGCAAAGTCGAGCATCTGCCAGATCCAGTACACGCGGTCGACCTGGGCGTGGTGAAGGTAGAAGACGGGCTCGCCCGGGGAAATGTACGGGTCCGAACCCGGGTTTCCTACAAGGCCATTCATCAGTTGTTTGTTCATGATAGCTACTGCTCTTTGACTTGACATGGTGAACATACCCGCGACAATGTAGTGGCCACCGCCGTGAACTCCAAGCTCGCCGGCCACGTATCGATCGTCACCTAGACAGACACACCCTCACGTCAGCATCGCACTCTTCCGTCCAACAGTCACAGTCACAACAGCCCGGCTCACCCTGCATGACGGCCTGGAACATCTCAATGCCGTCATTCTCCAGAATCAGGCTCGTCGTGTTGCGGAACGACGTGTACCGCTGCGCGACGTGCTTGTTGAGGTCGCGCTTCAGACAGCGCGGGTGGTCGTCGAGCGGGCGTTCCGTCGCGTAGGCCGTCGGCGAGCCGTAGTTCCACATGAGCTTCTCGCCGACGTGCACCGTCATGTTGGCAAAGGGCCCGGACTCGACGCAGCCGCCGCCGGAACCCGGTTCCAGCTTCAGCGTGGCGTTGGCGTACGCCTGCGGGATCTGGAGGCCCTCGTGCGGGAAGAAGGCGCCGTTGCTGCCCATGGACGTGTCCGAGCCGTCGAAGACGGGCGAGGCGGCGGGGTCGGCGACGTCGAGACCCCATTCCCAGTAGGGGAGGACGCCTGGCGCTGGTTGTTAGATCCGGAGGGAGTTGAAGTGTGTGTGTGAGGGATGGACGACGACTTGCCTTCGTATCTGCACACGTTCCGCAGCTTCTGCTCATACGTGTGGACGAAGAAGCGGTGCCACAGGAGGAAGTTTGCCTGTCGAGTCACGATGTTCATGTTTAGTGAGTCTGAGTCTTGCTCGAGATGGAACTCGACACCATCTTCTTCGTACCGTGTTGTGAATGATGCCAGTCTGGTTCAGGTGCATAATGACAAAGTTGTCAAAGAGCGACTTGGCCGCCGGGACCGTCAAGGGATCGATCAAGCTCGGAGAGGACTGAAGACACTGCACGGCAGCAATATACGCCTTGCGTTCCTCCGCCGGTAACGTTCTCCTAAACACCAGCAGCAACTGTTTAGCCCACCTCAAGTACGACAGAGGCCAGAAGCCACCATCACAGCCGGCTGTTTAGCCCATCTCAAGTACGATAGAGGCCAGAAGCCATCATCACAGCCGGCTGCTGCTGCTCACTCACCATTCCTTCCGGACCTGCAGCCGGTCGGTCGAACACGTCGAGTTGAGTCCTCCCCGGCCGGCCAGCTCCTTGGCCGCTCGGACGGCCTTGGCGTTGAGCTGGGCCAGAGCCTCGCCGTTGTCGATGACGGCCTGCGTAAAGTTGAACGACGGAGCCGCGGCGGCGGTGGTGAGGGCAGCGTTGGCCGCGGCCAGCAGCCAGACGCAGCGCTTGAGGACGGCCATGGTGTCAAGGGTTCGTCTGCTTTTATTCTTCGGATGAACCGTCTAGGAACCAGGAAGAGCCAAGCCTGATCTTCTGCAACCCAAGACGGGGAGGGGACGACAACATCTTTATGTTTGCCTAGATCGTCGAGAAGGGCATCCGAATCCGGCACCTTGCCGGTTCCATTGCGGAATGTGATGATGAAAAAGACACACACCCCGGCGGAACCTGTCTAGGATTAAACACAGGCTGTTTACACGGTCGATCCGTTTGTCCAAGGTAGCCTGGCAAGGCCATCGTCAAACCGGCCGGCATGGGCCGCTCGGCGTGACGATTCCATCCGGATCAAGTCTTGCTGTTGCATGTAAATGGGCCCCCAGGTGGACTAAGCCTCCAAGCTCGCTTGCTTGTTGACTGCTTCCGGATGTCGTGTACGGAGTAAACAAGCATCCAAATGACGGGTCCAAACTTGGTTATACTTGGACCGGACGACGTTGCATGGCGCCTTTCTCCTTGGGGCAAGTGTGAACATTAACTACCGTGTGAAGCCAAGAATTGGATGCTCCAGCCCCGGAGGGTTGGCAAGGGGGGCCGCTTAATCCAAGGTATCTTGACCATGGACGTGAACGAGTTTAAATTGGGTGTCACCACATCAGGTCCCCCGTTCGTCTGCCGCCTCGAACCTTTTTTTCCAAAATTCTCCGTCCCAAGAGACTCTCGGATCGAGAAGACGAGTCGGCCATGACTAGAGCTGGCTGAGACGACGCCCTTCTCCTATTCGGCCATGTTTCCAGTCGGCAGTGTGAGCTGCACGTGGATCGTGGCAATCACATTCGACTCTGCGATGATACGATACGCCAAGAAGGCTTAGTTTGGGCCAGCAAAAAGACCTGACCTGTCACCGGCAAAGTGGGTTGTGCGAGTCAGACTGCAAAGGCGGTCTTGGAACTCGGTAGGGAAGCGGGCTTCGGCACTTGGCACTCGACGATGGGGAGCCGGGGACTTGAGGGAGATGAGGACTGTTGGGACCTACTTTGGCTTTGTTCTTGCGGCAAGTTAAACAAAACTGTAATTGCTGTTGCAATTTGTCCGGTGACAGACGAGGAGAGTTTCGACGATGGTTGACGGGAACCAAACCGACTGAAACTGATTCGCGTCAGTGAGAACCACCACCGCCTCGGATCGTCCAGGCCAGGGTCCCATCTCGGATCAAATAAGATTTCTCGCACAGGTGGAGACGACTTGGGTCCACGGCAATCTTCCATTGTCTGCGAGCTCGGAATGTGAGTATTGTGTATTGTGTACGGAGTACTGCGTGAGGAGTAGGACATCGTGTGTGCACAACTTCAGCCGCCAGCTTCAAGCTGAGAAACCCAGCACTTACCAACAGCAAAAAGGATAATATACAGCTTGTCGCAGATTACCGTCGGAGAGTTGATCTCGCCCCTGACGCAATCCCTTTGCAAATTACCCAGGGGGGCAAATCGATAAGCTTAGTATACACAAGTGGCACACTGACGTTCGAGATGGGATGTTGCCTGTTGTTTCAACTCTCAGACTGTTAAACATTACCCGCGTCCCCAGCATCTACTGGTCTATCCGTACTTGTAGATTATATTCTTACATGTATGCTTCCCATCCGCCCCTGAATCCATCCCACTTCTGCCTATACTCTGCTGCTTTACAGCATACACTCTCTCACACACTACACCTTTGCGAACCAGCCCTCACCCTTCTTCCTGGTCTTGACTATACGCGCCAAGCACAAGAAACACGTCCCGAGCATGAGACAACTCCCGGCAAACGCCTGGGCGCCGTAGTACCGTCCACCAGCCGCGGTGATGATGGCGCCCGCAACAGGCGGCCCGCTCAGCACGGCGAAGCTGACAATCGTGAAAATCATGCCGATCCGCGTGCCCTGCTCGCCCGGGTCCGTCGTCAGGGCGCTGACGCCCGCGGGGAAGAGCGCCTGCACGGCGTTGCCGACGACGCCGAAGACGACGGCCCACGCGTAGAGGCCCGCCGGGGACCGCACGGCGACCCAGCTGTACGTCGCGACGCCCGACAGGAAGGCCATCGGGGCGAAGACGGTGATGGTGCCCAGCCTGTCGGCGAGCCAGTTGGGGCCGAGGCGGCCGACGAAACCCGCGCCGTTGAGGATGAGGAGGAGGTTGAGCGAGTCGGGGTACGAGAAGCCGAGTTCGTCGCGGCTGTACGAGGCGGCGTAGTAGAAGGCGAAGTAGACGCCCATGAAGGACTGGGCAGCAGGCAGTCAGTGGCTATCCAATATATGAGGTACGCATACAGTCGTATACGCTCACGAAGAATCCACCCGCCGCATAGAACGAGTACTCGAGTTCCCTAAACGCAGACAAGTCCACCAGCCGAGCCTTCGCGCGCGGCGGTATCCGGGGCTTCAGGAACAGGAAGCCAATCGCCAGGGTGACGAGCTGTATGAATCCCAACGTGCGCATCGCCCACGGGAACCCGACCCGCGGGAGGAGCTGCCTCACGGTGCTCGGGAACACCAGCCCGCCCGACGCGCTGCCCACGGCGGCGATGCCGATGGCCAGCGCGCGCCGCCTGTCGAAGTAGGTCGACAGCACGGCCAGCGACGGGCAGAAGGCGAGGCCGTTGCCGAGGCCGACGCAGACGCCGTGCGAGAGGAGGATCTGCCAGTACTGCGTGCACCACGACGTGGCAAAGGTCCCGGCGAGGATGAGGAGGGCGCCGGCGAGGTAGAGGACGCGGAAGTAGCCGGCGTCCGTGTAGCGGCCGGAGAAGACGCCGACGAAGAAGAGGAGGAAGACTTGGAACGAGCCGATCCAGGACACGTCCGAGGGCGGCCGGCCGAGCGTCTCCACGTAGTACGTCTGGAAGACTCCCCAGGAGTTGATGAAACCCCTACAAGAGTCGTCAGTATAGACCTTGGTTGATGGGCAAAGTGACGCAGGAGTATTCCGACTCACCATGTGTCCATGAATATGAAGTGGGCGCTGAGGGCTGGGGAACAGAAGACTTGATCAGTATTTGGCCCGTGGAAGCATGTATGCTCAGTCGAACAGTGAACTCACCAGCCATCCAGGCTGAATAGCCTCCATCTGGTGGTGGCCCAGGTTGCGTGGTCGGCACTGATGCGATCCGACTCAACACCCGGCTCACGCGACTCTCCGGCCTGGCTGTCCGGTCCTGAACGACAGCATCGTTCCGCGACGAGTCGGACCTGGTGTCCTTTTCCGCCTTGTCCATGGCGACAGTTCTTCAGCTCGCGAAGTCGGTCGAGGTTGTGTTCGGCCGCGATGGCGTCATCGGATTCGTTAGACGTATAACCGCTTCCAGTTGAACTCCAGCCTGACTTTACCAGCATGACATGGCCCGCGAAGCAGCCAAGCGCCCATGTATATGTATATATATAGCGCCAAGGGTCGTACAAACTGTCCCGAGCGTGGGATGTCCCGCGGTGACTCTATTTGAGTATCTCTGGTTTCGCTTTTGCCGAGGTTGGCGGGTGGGAGGCAAACGTGAAGAAACCGACGTCAGTCGAGCGGCCCCAAGAGTCGAAATGTCCGGAAAGAGGGTTAGTCATTTCACCAACAGAGTCCGCGGGGGTTTCTAAACCTCCCCGGCTTTTATTTACTAATTCTTCTTTTTCTAAGCGGGCAAATGGGCGTTTTTTCGTCCGGTGACGCACGGCGCAAAGGTCAAGCTGCCGACGCCCTTTACGGGAATAACACGGGCGTTGGCCGCGGTAAGACGTAAGATCCAAGTCGCCTTCTCGGCTTCTCGTCCGCCTGGATGGATGATGCTTCATCAGCTAGCTACCTTGGCTCGAGAGCTAGAGAAAGCCGTCAGTGTGCCAGACGAAGAGGAACGCTGTGGGCTTGTGAATATCTAAAATGTGAAGAGTGCGGTGAGATGGGTGAAGGACTTTGTTTAGACATGGGAATTGTAGCAGAATGCGAATCGTCCAGCTACACGTCATAACCAGCAACGAAAACGGCCAGATTGGGGGAGCTACCGGCCGTTTCACGCTCGATATGTATGTGCTTTACAACTCTGACTGGACACTCTGATTCGGTCATTCGTCTCGTCGTCTGTACTCTTACAGGAAACTCGAACCTATTCAAGCAGGCCCGGCTAGAAGCACCTCCGAAACCGCGACAGAAGCATGTTCGGTCAAGCAGGCGTTTGCTCTGGGTAGCCCGGTCGAGAGCTTCTTGCCAGTGACTCACTGGACAGACGTAAGGTGACATAAACACGGAATCACATCCACTCGAAACTGGAGTCTGCAGAGATGGGCACAGCTACAGAGAATACAAAACAGGACTGACAACTCTTCATACCTGTAGGCCATGTCTCGCAACCTCGCTCTTCAAACACGTAGGTCAATTTGCCGCAGGTAACACGGCTGGCTCTCTAGACATCTCCCAAGGTTGAGTGGCTCACTGCACTTGAAAGGCTACGGGCAAGATGTGGCGTTCCTTCGATTTATTACAGGCAGCCCCATGACTGCCAAACGTCTTTTAGAAACATTCCCCTCCTATAAGAACACTGCCGTATCAGTTGTGCCCAAACCACCCCGCGTTAGCTTACTGTAGTCTCCTGGCGTCTCGGCGTCGAGGGCCCGGTGGACTACGACGGTCGGATGGACGCGTGAAGCTCAGCGTGGGTTCCATCTACGAAGCGTCGTTTGAGACGGCAGCGAGATTCGAGGACGCGGAACGCATGTCCAAACGCGAGGGGGAGGCCGGAGAAACATGGCGTTGCAAGCAATAACTGCTTTCAACATTCACAACGACGCTACAGTTCAGGTTGTTAGGTAACGGACTCGGAGCTCTCATCTCGATTTCCGCACGATATTCCCTTCAAATAGCTGGATGTTGTTTATAAATTTAGTTACTTTTACTCTATACATATTATAGTATCTAAACACTTAGCTCTATATATAGTTTCAATTGTGAATTAAACCCGATAACAGCATAAAACTGGGTTGAACGGTCATGAAATTACGCAATGTCGTGGACTATTGTTGACAAATATTAAGATGACTATTAAAATCCTCGGCCCTTCCACTTCCTATGCGAGTACTATAGTATCAGTCATGCCTAATAACCCCCATATCAGCATCGTGTAGCCTGCCGAAGTATGTTAGGGGATACAGATAACTCAAGAGGGTACGTGACGACGAATCGGACGCATACTTTGCCATGTCGAATATCTGTTCAGACTTGACTCGGAGGAGAGCCTTAAGCCGGGCCGCTGACAACAACAGAAGCGTCCTTGACCCGGCCATTCCCAGTAAGGCAAGTAGATGTTGGTAGCTCTGAGGTACTGGTCGACTCGGCTCTTTATTCTTCAAGATTAGGCTTTCATAGACACATACTCATAATGTCACCCGACTT
The DNA here is from genome assembly GCA_001693025.2 of Colletotrichum lindemuthianum. Lineage (NCBI taxonomy): Eukaryota > Fungi > Ascomycota > Sordariomycetes > Glomerellales > Glomerellaceae > Colletotrichum > Colletotrichum lindemuthianum. Next base: position 29,238 of record MASP02000450.1, on the reverse strand, counting down.
CTTGGCTACTACATGCTGAGCCTTGGCCAACTCGACGACATTGCCTATGGTTCCAGAACGGTCATGGGATGATGGCAAATACGTAAATATAAAAAGGCCACCCGCTACAGAACAGCCCTTTCCTCTCTTAATCCCTCGATAATCCCAAATCAACAGCTGTCTTTACTGTACCTGCACCAGCAACAGCGCCTAGTACCTGAGAATAACGGCATTGATTACGACAGTTGAGCCCAGCTTTCTGACCGATGAAGCCAGCTGACGAGGGGAACAGGATGGCTTGAGATCTACAATCCCACCAAAGTCGACGCAAACACCCCTGATACCTTCAAAGCACAGACTGCTGGACAGCCATTTACTCGACTTACCTCGGCGAAGAGCAGGCTCATAGTCTCCCGCAACTCGCCACAATGCTAGCCACGGTCTCGACGAGATGCAAAACGTGTTTAAAGGACATTTGAGAAAGGCTCAAAACGGTTCTGCAAATCAAGACATCTACTACAGTCTTCCTGACACGGTTCAAGCCTGGTGAAGGTAAAAGGCCCAGCGGAATGGGATACAGCGAGTCTAGTATTGTACACGTAAAAATACGAGGCTCATTCGCCAAAAGTCTAGGTATGACACAGCTGATCAGAAGCCTGGCAGAGATGGAAACGAGACCGCGGTTACAAATACACAGCAAGGGTAAATCGACAGCATCAGAATGATCACGCCACATGAGACTTTTGCCTGCCCGTTGCAGATCGCTGCAAAGATCCCAGAGACCCATCAGCTAGACCAAGCGACAAGAGCCTATAGAGGAGACAACGTAAGTATATGCGATGGATTTGATAGGTTCGGATGGATACATGGTTTCGTAATATGTACAAGAAACTACGCTTTCAATGTTGGAACTCTTCTTCCTCTTCTTCTTCTTCTTTTTCTTCAGGCGCCGTTGGTCTTCACCATCGACATGATCCAAAAAAAAAATCGGTCTCTCTCGGTGACACATCTCTCCCTCGTGCGGACTGATGAACCCTCGTTCCAGGGATCACGCCCGCGGGTGCGAAATTCGGGAGGGGGGCGAGAATGGCCAGTCTTACCTCGCAGGCCTGCTCAGCAGAGGCTCCTGGTCGTCGCCCGCGTGCTCCGGCCCGTGCTTGGCTTTCTTCGCAAAGAGCCGGTATCCCTTTTCGTTGCAGATCATGACGAAGAAGCCGGTGGCGACGGCGGCCCAGTACAGGTTGTACGAGACGACGGAGCCGACGGTGGCGGAGTTTTGCCAGCCGAGGACGGCGTTGAAGATGCCCCAGAAACCGCCGCCGTTGAGGTCGGGGTTGCAGCACTGGGGAGGGAGAGTGTCAATGGGAGGTTGTAAGAGTGCGACAGGGAGTGGAGGGTTTCTTACGTTTACGTGCCATACGCTTCGGCGGACGTCGTAGGACCCGGGACCGGAGCCGAGTTCTGCGGCGTCGCCTCCGACGATTTTGTTCCACTACGAGACGTCAGTGTGTGTGCCCTTGGAGCAAGGGGAGGATGGCGCGGCGTACCTCGTTCTGCTCAAAGTGCCAGACGCCCTTGGAGAAGAGACCGGCGGCGATGAGGTACAGGAAGCAGGTAGACACGGTGAGGAAGAGCTGGATGGGCGCAGTCTTGGAACCCCTGAGTAAACATCGTCAGCATCTCATCTCCTCCTCTCTCTCTCTCATTCTCTCTTCTTCGACTGACCGGTAGATAAAGTACCCGACAACAGCCCCCAGAGCCAAGCCGAGAACGGCCGAGACGGCAATGGCGGCGTTGGAGATGCTCACACCGACGCCGGCGATGAAGAGCACGCCCTCGAAACCCTCGCGCAGGACGGTGATGAAGGGCAGCAGGAACAGGGCGTACTTCTCGCCGAGGTAGCGGAGGCGGTCGCCAAAGGGCCGCCGCCGGCCGTGGTGATCGTCGTCGTGGCCCTCGGCGGCGCTGAGGGCCTTTGAGAGCTTGACGCGCCACTTGTCCTGGAGCTTCGTGACGCGCAGCAGCACGGCGCCCATGGCGGTGATGATGAGCGAGGCGCCGAGCGAGAAGATACCCTCCCATATGCTCTCGGCGGCGGCGAACTGCTCGGCGCCCAGGCTGTGGATGCCGCTGATGATGGCGGCGGCGATGAGCACGCAAGTCAGCAGGCCGGCGGCGGTGCCGGACCAGACCTGTGGCGAGTTGTTGTGTGAGCAACGCTTCTGGAGAGGTTTCTGGTTTCCTGGGTTCTGGGGTTGGGATGTGGTGTTGGTTGGCTCACCTGCTGGACCATCTTTTGGTGGAGGACGGGGTCATCTTGGGTGGCGAGGGTTCGCTTGATGAAGGCGAGGAGAACGGAGACGATGATGGCGGTCTCCAAAGACTCGCGGAAGGTGATGAAGAAGACTGGCCGTGTGTCAGAGAGTCAGAGAGTGAGTTTCGATGAGATGCAGCTCATTTGCGTACTGGGAAGTGAGAAGAGGTCCTCCATCGTGATGTGCAGTCCCGATACGCTGGGTGAAGTGAGGCTTAAGATTCGAAGCTGGAGATCAGCCCAGGTGATGGCCCGTGGTGGAGTGGTGTGGCGAAACCGGGCTCGATTAGGGGACGATAAGAGCCGATAAAGGGCGCTTAGGGGTATTGTTCGGCTGGATAAGCGCTGGAACTCAAGGGGCGTGTGGCGTATCTTTGGGGGTCACAGGGCGCTGCTCAGGTGGGTGGGATAGATCATAGGGCACGAGAAATCAAGGCCTTGAATGTGGAAGCATCGCAGGTCGAGCACAAGACCAAAGACAAAGAACCCATGGTTTATTGAAGGGATACCCGAAACGCTGCACAGCGACGGTCCACCACGAGCGGGGATTCGACGTCGGTTCGGGCGGTTCTACTAAAACTAAACGTGTGGATTCGCGCCGAGACGGAGACCAAACTTTTCCGTCTTCTTTTTTCTTACTTGTCTCTCTTTTTTTTTTTTTCACGCGTTCCCCTCCCCAGCGAGACTAGCTGGCGTCGTAAAGCCGAGTGAGACGAGGGGCTGATGTCGTGTCGTGAGAGGGGCTGTTCTGGAATGGAACTGACAACTCGGAGCTTGCCACGAAAGTCCTGTCTAGGGAGCTAGGGACCTGGAATGGGACACGATGGGGCTCAAGAGAGTTGATGACGAGCAGACAGATGGCGCTGACAGGCTGTTCCCGGGAAGAAAGTCGGTGACTTGAGTCCTAAAGAAAGCTGAAGGGCTGAGTGAGCGGATCAGATAAAACCACCCACCAACTAGCACAAGGATCGGGGTGAGATGAGGCGGGTGAGTGGGCACTCACTGTCGAGGCCTTTCCTTATCAGATCGCCAAGCCCGACTGCAATTTTCCCATCAGGCGACCCTTTTTTCTTTCACAGCTGTCGTTGTGTCTCGCTTCCGATTCACGCCCCCTCCTCTCGTTTTCGTGGAGACTCATCCATGACAGGGACTCGACTCCAAAGACGCATACTCCGTATTCTACATAGTACGCACATGGGTACTTGTAGCATGTCTTTCAGTTGGCCCTAGGTTCACCCGGGACATCCGCGCTCGGTCCAGTTCGTTGAAGCTTTTGCGAATCTTTCAGAGAGGCCTGAAATAACCATCGGCGACGACGATATTGACGCAAACATAGTGGCCTGACGTGAGCCACAGCAAAGGGAGAGAAGACCAGGCCATCTATCGGAGGACGAGGCCTTGGAAAGCGAGTCAACAGCGAGCGCATGGAACGAGCCGCAACTCTCACTCCTCACTCACTCCTCACTGACTCCTCACTCACTCCTCACTCACTCGCCACTCACTCGCCACTCACTCGCCAACATGAGATTCTCACACTCGGGCCCTGCCTCACCGGCCCAGGTGTCGGCTTTGATGCTATTCCTGACACCCGCATTGGCAAAGACCATCAGCCTCGACTGGAACATCACATGGGTCTACTCCAACCCCGACGGCCAGTTCAACAAGCCCACGATCGGCGTCAACGGCCAGTGGCCCCTGCCGCTCATCGAAGCCACAAAGGGCGACAGACTCGTGCTCAACGTCAACAACCACCTGGGCAACCAGAGCACCAGTCTTCACTTCCACGGCCTGTTCCAAAACGGGACGAACCACATGGACGGCGCTGTCGGCGTCACTCAGTGTGCCATTCCGCCCGGGAGGTCGTTGACTTATGATTTTAAGGTGAGTTGAGTTCCCCAGCTGCGTCTCATATACACCGCCAGCATCCAGCCATCGTCAAAAAACTCACACGACGACGACCAGTTTGACCAATCCGGCACGTACTGGTACCACGCCCACAACGACGGCCAGTACCCCGAGGGTCTACGCGGCCCCGTCGTCATCCACGACCCCGAGGGCCCGTACGAGGGCAAATACGACGAGGAGCTCATCATCACCTTTTCAGACTGGTACCACGAGCCGACGAGGGCCCTCATCAAGCAGCTCATCAGCGTCGAGAACCCCACCGGCGCCGAACCGGTGCCCAACGCGGCCCTCATGAACGACACCCAGAACCTGCAGGTCCGGGTGCGGCCCGGCAAGACGTACCTCGTCCGCATGGTCAACATCGGCGCCTTCGCGGCGCACCACGTCTGGTTCGAGGGCCACCGGCTGCGCGTCGTCGAGGTCGACGGCGTCTGGACGGACGAGGCCGACGCCGACATGCTGTACATGACGCCGGCGCAGCGCTACAGCGTTCTGCTGACCGCCAAGGAGACGGCGGCGCGCAACTTTGCCATTGTCGGCGCCATGGACGAGGAGCTGTTCGACGTCGTCCCCGAGGGCTTCAGGTCCAACGTCACCGGCTGGCTCGTCTACGACGACGAGAAGCCGCTTCCGGAACCTGCTGCCGTCGACGAGTTCGACCCCCTGGACGACTTTGAGCTGGTTCCCGCCGACAGACTCGAGCTCTACGACAAGGTCGACCATTCCTTGAGCTTCACCGTCAAGATGGACAACCTGGGCGACGGCGCCAACTAGTAAGTCTCGATATCCTGTTCACACTCGGGAGGTTGAAGACACACTCGGAGGTTGAAGAAACACTCGGAGGTTCAAGAAACACTCGGAGGCTCAAGAAACATACACTCAACTCACACCACTCGCAGCGCCTTCTTCAACGACAAGACCTACGTCGCCCCCAAGGTGCCGTCCCTCTACTCGGCCCTCACCGTCGGGGCCGAAAACGCGGCGAACCCCGTCGTCTACGGCACAAACACCATCGCCCACGTCCTCGGGCACAACGACGTCGTCGAGATCGTCCTCAACAACGAGGACGACGGCAAGCACCCGTTCCACCTGCACGGCCACCAGTTCCAGGTCGTCCACCGCTCGGCCGAGGACGCCGGCGCCTTCTCCGGGACCACCCACAGCGGCGTCGCCCTCCCGCGGTACCCCATGCGCCGCGACACCCTCGTCGTCGAGGGCAACGGCAACTTCGTCATCCGCTTCCGCGCCGACAACCCCGGCGTGTGGCTGTTCCACTGCCACATCGAGTGGCACATGGACCAGGGTCTCGTCGCCACCATCGTCGAGGCCCCCGCCGCGCTGCAGGGCTTGGCCGTCCCCGAGGACCACCTGGAAGCGTGCCGCGCCGGCGGGGTCCCGACCGAGGGCAACGCCGCGGGGCGCGTGGGGGACGTGCTGGACCTCGCGGGCGAGAACGGGCCCGTCGGACCGCTGCCGGAGGGGTTCACGGCCAAGGGCTACGTTGCCATGTTCTTTAGTGTTGTGGCTGCCCTGCTCGGCCTGGGCGTCATTTCATGGTGAGGGAATATTCCCAGATTCTTCGTTTTGAGAGAGAGAGAGAGAGTGAGAGAGAGACTAACGCGTGATAGGTACGGCGCCATCGAGTCGGACAAGGAGAGCAGCGTCCAAGGCCAGGTTGCTTTCGAGTCTAGGGATAGAGACGAGTGAGCTCGGGTTTGACCGTCCATCTAGCATTGATACCAGACTACATATACCTACATATCCCATACATGGCGTTGATTAACTGAATACATCACACACTTGCCTGCTCTTTGCACACATGTCATGTCCTATCTCGCCTGTAGGTCATCACGATTCGCTGGGGAAACGCTTAAGCCAATGAAGCTTCCCGTTCGAGCCACATCTCGTTGGATCGTGGAGACCCAAGGCCATCAGTATGTCCGTCTTTCTTCTTATTCCTGGCGTAGGATTTAAAAATGCGGCCATGTTGAATCGTATAACTGTTCCCATCTGAATCTCCATCCCACAGGAGGAGTTCCTATTGGCAAAAACAGCAAAGACGGCCAAGTGGACAATCACGTATACTCATTGCTAGCTACAACTGGATATCATTTCATCGCGCGTAAAACATGACACCATTCCGTCTCTCATTACAACTTCCCCCTTGTTCCTTCGCTCCCTCTACACACCCACCCAGCTTCTCGACTCCGTCCTGGCCCATCCCCTCATCAGGACATATTGTTCAGGCGAACGCTGTTCTGGGATGTGGAATCCTTGCCAGCGTTCCAGTGCTCCGAGTTCCTCGCGCTCTCCTCCATGCGAGCCAGGCGAGAATTGCGCTTCTTCTGCTGGCTGCGCCGGTACAAGAACAGCGCCGCCCCGATCAGCAACCCGACACCGGCCACGGCGCCGATGACAATGCCCGCAATCGCGCCGCCGGACAACCCGCTCTTCCCTCCATCGCTGGAACCGGAACCGGAATTACTACTGCTGCTGCCGCCGGACGACGCCGAGGGCGAGGGCGACGGCGAGCTCGTGGCAGCCAGGTCGTCCTCGCCCGGCTCGGTGGCGTTGAAGCAGGGTATGCGGGTATCGAAGCTCGCGGCCTCGACGTAGGTGATGTCGGCGCAGGCGTAAAAGGTCTGGTTGTGCGGGGCGTCCCAGTCGGCGCGGTAGACGATCTGGAGGGTGGCGTTGCCGCCGGCCGCGACGGAGGCGGGCGGGTTGGGGATGTCGACGCACGTGTGGCCCGGGTTCAGGTCCGCGACGCTCTGCTCTTCGATGATGGTTGAGAAGTCGCTGTTGGAGGTTGGGTCTGTGATACGCGTTAGAATGTTGGCTATCAGAGAGGGGATTCGTGTCTGACGGGGAAGAGTGTGTGAGGCGTACTGTTGTTGTAGGAGATGGAAAGCTTGGTGTTGTAGTAGTCGTCCTGGGCGACGAGTGCAACTTTGCCGCCGGCTGGTTGTGAGAGAGAAAGAGAGTCAGCGAGGTTGAATGGTACGTGGAAATAGATGCGATGGGACTGACTGAGAGGAAACTCGGTCCTGTTGGCCACGCCAGACTTGGATCCGCAGGGCGCCTGGTTGTCCATGTCACCGCTCCAGACTCTGTCCGTCGGCCACATGAAGGCCGCGGGCCTAGATAGTCACACAAGTCAGTTCGCCTCGCTCTCGTTCCATAAGGTGAACAGCTCAAGCCTACCCCATCTCGTCGTCCTGCTTGGTATGCTGGGCGCCAGCCACGGCCGCCAGACCTAGACCCAGGGCCAGGAACGTCTCCAGCGAGGAGTGCATCTTGGAGAGGTTTGCTGAAGTTGTCATGTGTCGGATACGCGGCAACAAAGTCGGTAAGAATAGCACACAGCCTCAAGTCAGACCAACGGACGGAATGGACTGGGATGGGGGGAGGGGGAAATGAGAAAAGAGATTAAGAATTAAGAGGTGTGCATCGTGGACCACGAGCCGGAGGGCGGCAAAGACTGCCAGTTTATACTAAAGCTGCGAGAATACCCAGCTAGACAGACGTACATGAACGGACACCGCTCATCGAGGGTTACATGTCTCTGCGCGCCCAGGCTGAACCAACCACCTCCTCTCGCACATGGGTTGTTCTACTTACTCTGGAGTGTACGGACAAGCAAAAGCAGAGACAAGTCAGCAGCGCAACAGCAAGCAACGAGGGAAAACTCTTGCAGCCACCAAGACGGCGTGGCGGCCCAGATGGCAAACCGTTCTGGTCAAGTTGGCCGAATCACGTTGGCTTGGCGGATGGATGGATGGATGGATGCATGGTCTGGGTCGTGGGTGGAGGACGTCTTCGCAGCGGCAGATACGAACTTCCTCGGCCGCCGAACGTACCGCTCCCATCTGTACGGTTGCAATGGCTCGAAGCTACCGTCGGATAACGTCCCTTGGCGGCAACATCAGAGTTGCAAAGGGCTCTGTAGCGTAGGAATGGAGAGGCAAGGAACAAGGTCCGACTCCGAGTGGCCACGATCACGAGTGGAAAAAGAGGGGAGGGGAACGAGAACGATAAAAGCCTCTCTGCATAGTACGGATACTCTGGACAGCTGCAGTTTATCAGATCTCTTTGTCCAATTACACAATGCTATCCGGTCCGCCGTGTCGCTTGGCAGCAGCGCCAATATCCCAACACGGGCAACGTCCGCCTGCTGCTGGCTGATGGTGATGGCGATGGCGATGGAGGGCTTGACTGATGTCTGATGTGATTGATAAGATTAGATGCATCACAAGAGTCCCCTCCTGGTTCGTTGCATGGGATATCGTACTCTACCACGTAGTAAACATGCATCAGTCTCCATCCGGCGATCCACCGGACAAGGGTCTTCTCGTCACCTCCAGTCCAGGCCGAAGTCTCCGAGCAGGGATCCCGTCTCGCAACGAAGACCCCTCTCACGCCGCGAACAGACATCGTCCAAGACTCTGTAGTCTAATAACCCTGTCGACGATATCGGCGGGAACACATGCCACAGCAGTTGCGCCGGCCAGAACGTCCTCTTTGGGCAAGGCGAGCTGGATGCTCGTCGGCCAACCGCATGCTTCGAGGACTTGGCATCAGCTCACCGTGATCCGGGCCGTCACCGTGTATCTCGTTGCTTTCGGAGTCGGACCTACTTACCACTAGGATTCGGTACGAACAGTCAAGAGTCCAGGTCTGTCATGCGCGCGCAAGAGAGCGGCGTAGACCTTTGCGGCCCAACCACATGCAGCACCTCTTCTTCTCGATACTACGCCAGCCATCAAGGACTCTCACTCTGCCAGTAGTCTTGTTTTCCGGAAGACGACCTGGCTGGGGTCGCAGCCGGACCATGTAGGTACACTTAGAGTTGCGTTGGTTCGGCGGATCCACGCCACGCTCGCCATGGATCGTCTTCGTGTTTGCCATGTAGTCTTCCCATCTTTCCACCCGCGGTACGAGCTTGCGAGTAACCCATAAGAGACTAGACTCTTTGTTGACTGGGTCCGATGAGAGAGAGAGAGAGAAAGAGTGGTCTCGGGTCGGCAATCTGGGGCAAATCCGAGTAACCCGGCCAGATCCAACCTGCTCACGGCTGGACGCTTCTCCTGGCTGGCCAGGCTTCGTGTTCATGGGCTTTGCTTTATTGCTTCCCTGCTGGGTTAAGGGTTAATGAACGTATCTTGGCTCGAGATACGCAGGAATACGGGCCAGGGGGGGGGGTCCAGACTGACGCGTGGTTCCTGAACTGTGAACATGATCGAAGCCAAAGCAAAGTAGGTAAGCATATAATAACCTACCTCTCTTCCCAGCTTCTTCTCGGATCCCGCCATCTCTCTCCTCACGCTCGTTCTTCATCACAGCTGATTGGCACCAAAGACAATATCCTCTCCAGTCCTCAAAGCATCTTCCTTGGCATTCCTTGCCCTCCACCCACACACACACACACACACACTCATCCTTCAACCCCCAAAGCTACAAGATGCGTTCGTTAGTTACCTGCACCGTCCTGGCCTCCGTTGCCTCCCTCGTCGCCGCCGGCCCCTCCTTCGAGTACCCCGCCGGCGTCCCGGCCGTCGAGAAGCGCCAGGAACCCGGCACTCCCCGCTACGCCTGCCACGAGAACTGCGGTAAGCCTCTCTCTCTCTCTCTCTCCCCTTCTCTACGCAAAACCCAGACCTTCCCCACCGCTGACACGCATCTCCCTCGCAGGTCTCATCATCTCCCTCGGCCGCGAGGAGGGCTACTGCGACAACTCGGAGTGGAAGACGCGCTACTCGTCCTGCCTCGAGTGCGCCAGCGAGTTCGGCATCTGGACGTACTACGGCAGCAGCGTCACCAACGCCGCCGAGGGGTGCGGCCTGAACCCCGTCCTCAGCCCCTCCGGCGGCGTTGTTGAGACCACCGCCGCCCCTGCTCCGGCGACGACCTCCGCCGCTCCCGCTCCGGTTACCATCACCTCCATCACCTCCGCCACCGCAACCCCGGCCGAGGAGGAGGAGCAGTCGTCTTCCTCCGCTGCCGCCGCTAGCACTTCCGCCGCCGCTCCCGCCACCACCCTCACCACCGAGGCCAGCTCCGCTGCTTCCGCGTCCGGTTCCTCCTCCTCCTCCGCCGCCGCAGCCTCCGGCACTGCCGCGCCCTCCAACTCCTCCGCCTCTGCTACCCGCGTCACCTCCATCGGTACCTCTGTTGTCATTGTATGTCTCGCCTGGATCTGGTCCGTGTAGCTGAAACGTCTTGTTAATGTCTGGTTCTCTCAGCCTTCTGGTTCTCCCACCCCCAGCACCGTTTTCGCCGGCGCTTCCAGGAACACGGGCGTTCTCGGCGCTGTCGGCGTTGTTGGCCTGGTCATTGCGGCGGCCCTTCTCTAGGCAGATCGTTGTTAAGCATTGTACATATTTGATGGGGTGGAAGACGTGTGATGGAGGGTCATACGTGAGATACCGGTTACTTTTACGCGTGTATGATGGCGGAGCTTAATTGTGAGATTGAAGATAGTATATAAACCTAATGAGCTGTTATATGTCATGTGCGTGATGATTCTGCTCGGTGTCGTGAATGTTGAGTCACATCTAGAAGATGCCCCATGTGGTTGTGAGCGGGAACTATATCAACACCCAGCCCTGCTGTTTGCATCCTACATTACAAGATGGGTTTCGTGCACCATACCGGGAAGGGCTGAGTAGCCTTCTCACGGCAAACGATCACAGATGCAGCCGAACATGGGAATAAAGTAGCAAGTTCTCAGTAAGCTTTCCAGACAGGGGAAGTCGTCTACGAGAAAGAAAATAGAGATTGTAAGAGTAGGTTAATACAAGGAGCAGACAAAAGTATCTAGTTAGAAAGCTGACCGACGTCTTCTACCGGAACTTGGAGGGGAGAGGGGATGACGAAAGCAAGGCCCGGAAGAAACAAATATCGCACCTCGAAGATACTACAAACTGTTCAGGAAAAGGACGAATAAACCCAAAGCTCTTCGAATCGCGTAAGACTTCCGACCAGTGAACAGCAAGACCATGAAGCCTGTATACTCCTGCCACAACCTAGAGACTGGTATCGATTGCATCTTCTGCGGCTGCCCGAGAATCTTCAGTCAGACCAACGCGTCCAACGGCTTCCGGGGCATCCCAATCCGAGAGAGTTCTCTCAAGTACTGCTCCTGAGATATTTATTGGGTACAGCAGGTCGACAGCTTATTCTTCTCAAGCTGAACACTTCCTTCTTTGCTCAGAAATCAATTTTGAGCCACATCAAAACGTCACTTCAACATAAGCTATCGTTTCCAAGTCCAACACTCACTCAAGGCTGCTTGCTGCTCGCCAGATGATGCATATCCCCCTCCTCGCCCACTTTGAACCCCGTCTCGACGGCAGACGCCCCCTTGCGCTCGGCACCGGCAGCAGACGTCTTATTCGAAAGGTCGTCGACTCGTGACGATAACCCTGCCTTGGAGCCGGCGGCGTCAATGGTCTCGCCGACGTTGCGGTCTGGCGCCGTCGTGCCGTGGGTGTCTTTGGTCTCGTCGATGATGTTTCTGATCATTGTAAGTAAGAACACTCTCAAGAGAACAAGTTCAACGTGCGAGCTGGTATGCCTTACTGCGACTGGCCGTGTTGATTGGAATCCAGAGGTGTCTGCTCGAATCCCCGGCTGCTGCCGCGGCCACCGGGCGCGGGGTCGTTTGGGGCAGTTCCTGACATTTTGGATTCGCTTCGTAGTGTTTCTTGAGTATTTCACACGTTTACTGTGTCGTTGTCTGTTGCGTGTGTGATTGTAGCTGATGAGGCGTTGGGAAATGGCTGAGTTGGTATGTAATGTCACTCATCTTCGTTTCATCATACGTACGTCATAAAGTAGTGGAGTAAATCGCAGATCCAAACGACGAACAATCAGCCGCATTCGGATGGTCTGGCTGGTTCAACTTCATGTTCTCGTTAGGATGAATGCCTGTGAAGGAGATTTTGTGCTGTCTAGCATGTCCAGTTCGAAGCGAAGTCATGACTCATAATACTCGAGCGAGCTGCATGATTTGTGAGGGCGATATACTGGCTGCAGCTCATCAAGCAATATGTTCAGTGAAACTTTTCTGATATGAAACTGTCTCAATTTCCTCGTCTTCAGTCACATGAAGAAGTGCACTCTATTGGCACATTCTGTGTATGGGCTGGTTCTGAATACGATATCCCACACTGCAGGCGTTGTCGCCTGTCGCGAACAGACGCCAACTAAACACAGTTCATTGCTCATATGTATTAACCGATGAGATAATTCATGTTATATCTGTTTTTTTTTTCATGAGAACGCCGGTTTCAAACCCACTGATGATGTTGAGTTGTGTGCAGTGAAACTCTTACCACCACCTTCCCTACTAAGTAGGCAGTTGTATGAGGATTTTCAATATGCCGTATGGACTTGACAAAGTAGATCAGGATATCCACCCGGAGCAAATGAGAACAATTGGTCTATTGCCATCTTTCGCTTGATGGATGGCTGTCTGTCGATGAGTAACTATGTAGTGTATAACTATAAGGTACCAGACCTGAGTTTACCGTTCGTATTGGAATGCTTCTCGTCGCCTCACTCTTCGCTTGTCAAGTAGCTTCATGGTTTTTGACGCGAGAACTTATGCATTACAGGTGAGAATCTTGGAGTAGACCGGTCTCTTAATTTTATCGCGGTGATAAATCAGTTCATCTTGGATGAGCCCCCAGTCATAAGAATCTTGAAGCTCATATGAGAGTTCATCACAGATGGAGTCTTGCCAGCTGATTGCAGCTGGTAGAATTGACACAACTCACATGACCCCAGCCGTGGGCTGTTTGTCGCACGCGGAGAATTCATCTTGTCCACGTTTGTTCACAGGAACTCATCTCAGTCATGAACCCGTTCAGTGATGAGACGCCGAAGGCCTGCAAGGCTCAAATGTCACGATCGATGAGACGCAGGCTGCTCTTCTGGCATTGGGCAACGGGTCGTCGGACACGGCGATTGAGGGTCTTGAAGCGCGAATGAAAAGACGGACGCTGTGCTCTGACCTCAATTTAATACATTAACTACACCGTTGTTTGATACAGATCATTTCTACGGATACTCCGCCTGGCTAAGCAGCCGCAATATTCCACTTTTATTGATTGATAGTCAGGAGACTGAAGGCGAAAAAAAAAGGGCATCGCCACCTGAGGCCGCCGACGGAATGGTTCAGATTGGCTCACCAAGCGCAGGGGTTGAAGCCTGGTTCCCACCATCTCCGCTCTGGACCGCGGGGTTGGTTATCGGGTGCGTCCTTTTCCAACGAGACTTTCCAACCCATGTTTGTTGACATTCAAATGCCGGTGAGCTTTACTGTGTATCCGTACTCCGTACTATGTATACACGTAAGATTGAACGAGGCGTCTTGCTGACGTCTGGTTTCACCGATGGCATTGCCAACTTGGTGTCTGACGCAAGATGCGAACCGCTCAGCATCTCGGACCGCAGACCAGCTTTGGTTCCTTTTCGTGTCTTCTGGGCGTATCGAGCTGTCATCCGGCGCTGCTGCGAGACAGCTGTTGCAGAACGGACCAAGGCTTGGCATGCAAACGAGACCTTGTTCACCCCGTGTTGACTGTCTTCACACACACACACACACACGGGGTCGCCAGACGTCAAGATTGGACATGGCCAACAAGCGGTGTGGTCAGCGGCTGAAGGTGTATCCGTACCCAATCTACTAATCATGTGCTGTTAGCACACGTGTCTATGTACATGTATCCGTACGTGTGAAGGGTCAAGTGGTTCTCGGCGGGCCGCAGTCAGCCGTATGTGGTGTTGCAATTTCAGGCTGTGTGATGATGCTTCTCGTCCCAAACATGTCGTCGTCGTGTATGCAGATTCACTGGTGTCCATCGTCCACGAAACTTGTTTACTAGCTGATCCTCAACGCCGCCGCTGCCCCTCTTCCAACCCATGTCGCCCTATCTACTACGAAGTACGTAGTACGTATACGTATCCTACGTGTTTGGAAGACTGACTCTCTGGAGTCCTGGACTCCAACCATCGTCTGCCACCGCCTCGAATCATCTCTCAAGCGCCCCCAATGGGAGTTTCTTCCGTCGAGGGGCACACGGAGGCACACGGAGGCACAGGGGAGGGGTTCACGCGGATTTGCTGTTTGCCAAGTGACGTCAACCTACCCCTTCTGCCAAGAAAATGATGCTGCCCCCATCAAAAACACGCTCCCTCGCGATGCTGCATCTCGCATCGTGAATCCTCGTCTTTCGTCTCTCTTCTCATAGCCAGCCCGACCCACAGTCGGTAGCAAAGTCGCAGTCTTTCTTAAGATACGGACATCTCTGGGTCTTTTTCTGAACTGACCATACCATTCCAATTTCCATTCCACTCCGCATCACTCTCCCATCACACCCACCTACACACAAGCCCAACATGGCGTCACTCGTCGACAAGCTCACTGCCTCGGGCGGCTCCGAATCCGCAGGTGAAGCACCTGTGCTCGATGACCGTTGACAGAAACTCACCTCGTGCAGGGTTCCTCAACGACATTGTCGTGCAACTGTGGCCGCACATCAACGTCGCGGCCGGCAGAATGACCAAGGAGATAGTCGAGCCAATGCTGGCCAAGATGCTGCCCGGACCCCTCGCCTCCCTGCGCTTCGCCAAGCTCGACCTCGGCAGCGAGCCGATGCGGTTCTCGTCCGTCGACGTCCACAAGACGGACAACGACGGCATCAAGCTGGACATGGACCTGCACTGGGACGGGAACTGCGACATAGAGCTTGAGGGCAAGATGGTGCCCAAGGTGGTGAGTTGACTGTTGACGGCCACGCAGACGTCCTCTCGATGAAGACGGCCTTGCTGAACATGGTGATACCTAGGGAATCGAAAAGGTCCACCTCGCCGGCCGCCTGTCCATCCTGCTGTGCCCGTTGACAGACATGATCCCGCTGGTATGACTCCCCCGGCCGCGCGAAGACGGTATATAGGTATATAGAAAAAGAAGAAGAAAAAAACCCTGACAGCCCTCCAGATCGGCGCCGCACAAGTCGCCTTCATCAACCCGCCGACGCTGAAGCTCGACTTCACCAACGCGGCCAACATCGCCGACTGCTTCCTCATCGAAAAGACGGTGCGCAAGGTCATCCTCGACATCATCGGCTCCATGGCCGTCCTGCCGAACCGCTACTACGTCAAGCTCGACTCCAACAACGACTGGTTCAAGGCCTACCAGCACCACCTCGGCGTCCTGCGCCTCACCGTCGAAAAGGCCACGGGCATCAGCGGGCCCAAGAAGAGCGGCGCCAAACGCCTGCTCGACAAGATCATCAAGGACGTGCCGGACTGCTTCTGCGCCGTCGGCGTCGGCGCCGAGGAGCCGTGGCGCACGTCGGTCAAGAAGAACGACCGCGACCCCGAGTGGAACGAGACGCACGACTTCCTCGTGGCGGATTTCGAGCAGATCATCTCGCTCGACGTGGACGACGACGACCCCGTCAGCGACGACGACATTGGCGTCGCCAGCACGAGCATCAAGGCCATCCTGCTCGACGGCGGGTCCCACGAGCTGGACCTCACGCACAAGGGCGAGCCGACGGGGGCGAGGATCACGCTGCGCGCCGAGTTTCACAACTTCGTGTCCGACGTGGGCGCGCTCACGGCGTCGGCGGAGGGCGGGGAGGAGGAGGGCCGCATCGTCGGTCTGGCCACCGTTCTCGTCGCCAGCGCGTCCGGGCTCCGGGGCGACCGCGACGAGTTGAAGCCGAGCGTCAAGGTGAGCTGGGGAGCCAAGCACGAGTTCCAGACGCCCGTCAAGAGCTACAGTCCGGGCACCGACATCTTCAACCCGGGTTTCGACTCGGCCTTTAAGATCCCCGTGACGGCGGACATGGTCGGCAACCCGAGCGCTTTCAAGCTTGCGCTCCTCAACCAGACGGACGAGACGGGCGCCGTCGAGGTCCCCTTTGCGGAGGTGCTGGACGCGCCGGGGATGGTCAAGGTTGGCGATTTCGACGTCGGCGGCGGCGTGACGGTCAGGGCGAGCATTGCCCTCCGCGGTCTGCAGCACGCTCCCGTGAACTGAGGCGGGGAGTCTTTCGAAGATGGAGGTGTATTATAGTGAGCGATTACAAGCGGGATGCAGATGGCACAATGATATACGAGATCCTACCTACGAGAAGAGTCGACATGAAGCAACTCGGGAACGAACATCTGCTGCGAGGATTCGGATGGCATAGTTTGGCATCATGATTAATTCGATCAAAATGTCATGGCGATAGGCCATAGACTGAACCAGTACGAAGCCCCTTTTCAATGTTGTTATGCGACGCTCAACACTTTGAAGTTACTGGAGCATTGGTCATATAAAATTCGTCAAGTCTATCTGTCACGACCGAAAATTGTCTTAGCAATATGCTCTCGACAACCAACAGGGTTTCGGCAACTAACCACGTAGAAATATTACCGAACGAACCATGGCGGAAGCAGCAACTTCTTCCAGGACAGAATTCAAGACGCGATATCCCCTGTGGTTGATATAGTGGCAGACAACTTCGTCCATCAGCAGACACGGTCTAGATAAAAACGCGGATCATCTGTGGCTTCTCACAACTCGTTCTTATAATTATTCCGCAGCAGTAGCAACAACCAAGAGCTCATAGCATCAGTAAATCCTCCGCCGTCTGCTGGTTCAATATCAACAAGTACGCAGGCCGAGCTGCCCAAACCAGCCAGCCAGCCAGCCAGCCAGCCAGTCACCTTGTTTCCGAGGCTGCTCTACTGCATAGCTGCATCAAGCAGGCCGACGCAGAGGTCGCGATCCTGGGATGTCCCCTGCTCCCGGTTGCAAAGACGTTCGTCGGGGCTTCGCACCGTAAACACCCAGTATAGGCAACTTGCGTGACGTCGTGGAGGCGGGAGCCCTGCAAGTCTCACTCTCGGCTTCGGTTGGGAAAGTGTCCATTCCTGCAAGACGACGACGGTCAAACGTTAATTGTCTTGCGAACCCAACGCAACCCAGCCCATCAAGCTGCCCGCATGTGAAGCGGAGCTGAATCCGAGACTTCCCTAGCCATGAGAAGAGCATGTTTCTGGAAGACAGCCTATATACTGCGTGGCCTCCTGACAACGGCCTCAAACTCAGAGAGACCCAAGACGAGGCAGACAGACAAGACCAGCACCCGTCCGATCTCCGAGTCAGTTCAGATGAACGCCAATTACCAGACAGACGCGGCCGCCCAGCCAGCAAAAAAAAAAAAAACAAGGCGCAGGACCGCAGGACCGCGGCCAGGCAGACTCGCCCGCTCGCCGTATGGGTCGCCCCGGATTGTCCGTCTCCCAGGAGTGTCGGTTCCCACATATTGCCAATGTCAAGTCCAAACTCTGCCATGGATGATGCGAGTTGGCGGTGATGACGAGACCCATCTGGAGATTGCGGCCCCGAAGTCTAATTCTCTCGACGAGGACGACGAGGAGGAGGGGGCGGATTGCTCCGGGAGTGTGCCCCTTTAATGAACCACTTCTTACTTGGTGTGTATACTATGTACAGAACACTGTTCTATTACTGTGTATACAGATCGAGACGTCATGGATGGGAGAGCGCCCTTCGTGTTGGATTCTCCACAAACAATATCACAACATCATGGGAACCGGCCTCGTCAGGGCCAGGATGGGGCTGTAACTCGAGATTGACTCGACTCGGGGTAACAACTCCTCGATGCGAAAGTTTCGGTCCCCCCAGAAGGACATTGAGGATAAATAACTCAGCCCATCTGGTCGTGAAGACAGCCGGCTCCTGGTTTTCCTTTTAACCTTCGGCCCTCGAAGTAGCAAACAGCCGCTCTTTATCTCACACTCTTTACCACAGTCTTTTCCTCTCCACCTCCCCCCTCCACCGGCCTCCCACCCACCACACTCGTTTTACACCCCCAACTCGTACATCCGGAGCTCCAAACATAATAGACGATAGCACCATGAAGAACTTCGCCACCATCGTCCTCGCCTTGGCCGCCGCCGCCACCGGCGTCATGTCCGCCGCCGTCCACAAGCCCTTCGCGAAGGGCTCCGCGAGGCGCTTCGCGAAGCGCGTCACGGGCGCCGACGTCGAGCTCACCAACGACGTCGTCAACTCGGCCGCCTACGAGCCCTTCAAGGGCGCCGACGTCCGCCTGACCTCCCACCTCACCAACCGCCAGACCATCCCCGAGCCCGACCCGAACCGCAACGAGACCAACCCCGAGGTTATCTTCCTCCTCCAGTGCACCGATGCCGTACGTGTGAACGAACTCAGTCCCATTGTTTGGTGTGTGTCGAGTGTTTGTGCTGATGAAGTGAATCCAGGGTTTCCGCGGCGACTGCCTCGTTTTCGGCGCTCCCCCCGGTCTCTGTGGTAAGCGACAACCCTCCGGTCGAGTGCTTCCATCGTGATGGAGTCGTGGGGCTGACGTCACGATAGTTTCCTACTTCAGCTTCAACAGCGGCAACGCCACCATGGTCAGCGACACGTACAACAACAAGGTCTCCTCTCTGTCGACCAACACCGGCGGAAAGTGCCAGTTCTACAAGTATGCGTCCTCCCACCGTCTCCTCAGTCCTCAGAGGCAACTGTCAAACGCAGTGAGTGCTAACAGACAACCGCCAGGTTCAAGGGTTGCAACGACAAGGGCGACGACCGCGGCCTCACCTCGTCCTACAACTACAACCTCGCCGTTCCTCTGCCCGACGACCCGCGCACCGTCGAGTACGAGGACAACATCACCTCCTGGAGATGCTAAATGCCCGGGTTCTGATCACGTGGTTGCCGAGCGCCCGGTCACTGCTTCGACTAGAGGCAGCTGGCGCAGGAAACACATTGGCCAAAGTGGGATGAAGTCGGTGACGGCGTGTGTAGCTGGCGAGGGATGGCACGTATCTTTCAGATTAGGTGCGCAGCCCGCTAGTACGAATGGAATCTGCCATTCGACACGACGGATGGGATATCAGACCACTCTAAGCAGAAGAACCATGGATCGGTGAATCAATTCAACCTTGTTCCGGCATGGAGTCGTGACATCGTCTAAGCGAAACGCACGTTATATCATCTGCCGGTTCCGACAGGCCCAGATAGAGAACAGTTTATAGGCTGTATTAATCGATATGAACACTACAGACTTTGTTTGCTGACCGGGACTGTATTCAGCCGGCATCTGTACTATGTTCAGCCCATACCGTCGCTACTATACTTCTTGATGGGTTCTCTTGTTCCGAGTCCCGTCGGTTACTCGACGCGTTGGTTCTGCTTTTGGATGTCTCGCGGGCTGGGTCCGTTCAAGGACTTTTGCGGACCGGGTAAAGACAATATCGACGCCTCTGACCGTCGCTACCGGGCTCAACCATGTGACAGAAGGGAGATGCTATCTGGATTATTGGATATCTGCGTACGACGAGCATGTAACAGCCACTTCTTGAGAAGATGATAGTATCACGAGGGAATATAAATACGAGCATGTCCTGAACAACTACATGAGGTTATGATCGACAGTGACATCAACATCTTTGGATCGCTGAGCGATATTGCATATTCAAAATGCTCGCCGTCGTCTTCCCATTCTTTGGCTACTTCGCCTTGTAAGTCTTTCTTCTCGACCAACCCCTTCGTGGCTACGCCCTCATGGCTAACACTCAACCACCAGCACCCTGGGCCAAATCACCCTCACCCCCTCCACCATCGACCGCGTCCGGACCAAGACGGTAGAGGTCACCAAGACCGTCATCCAAGTTTCCGTCAGCTTGACAACCGCCACTGCAACCGCAACCGTCGTCGTCCCCACGACTAGGCTTGGAAATTACCCACGGGTACCCAGCTGGGTAATGGCCTATACGGCCTATGGGTAATAGTGGGTACCTATTAGGCCTGTGGGTAGTAAATAGGTATAGGTAAAAAAAAGGATACTACCTATAGGTAATATTAGGTTACCTATAATTACCTATTACGTACGATAGGTAATTATAAGTAACTTAAAATTACCTATAGATATATTTTTAATAGAAGAAAAAAAAAGAAGAAATATATAAAATAATAAATATAAAAAAATAGTAATAATTACTATAATTTAACTAGAGATAACTAGATATAAATAATTACTATAAAGGTTACTAGCTAGTAGCTTTTATAGTTATAATTTTCTTTCTTTTCCCTAGTTTTTAACCTTGAAAATCCTTAATATTATTCTGGTAAGATTATTTAGAGAAAAATTCTATTATATAATTTTATAATAGAGTGTTTTTAAGATTTAGAGGAGGGGGGAGGTCTAGAAGAAGAGGAGAGTTCCTCTCAGAATCTTAAATACTAAACTCTTTATTATTATTTTAGCTATTATTTTTATCTATTTCTCTATTAGAAAAATTACTAATTATATTTTTATTAATATCCTCCTTAGGGAGAACTTTAATTAAGAAGCTAGTAAGTAACTGTTAGTTTACAACTGGTAAACATTCATAATCGATCGATTTAACGTAACTGGGTCGCAACTGGTAGTTTCTATTTCGTCATATCTAAGTCTACATTACGGCGTATGCATACGCGCCATACACTATTAGGATCAATCCGTAGGATAATACCTCTCATCTAATTAGTGTAAAAAGTGGGACACTCGGTGTGTCACCCACTGCTATAGCTTTTGCCACATCGGTGCCCAGTTAACCCAACACCAGCAATACTCTCTTTTGTGGCAAAAGCGCAAAACAGCGTTAAACGCAAAAACAGCGTAAAAACGCAAAAACAGCGTAAAACGCAAAAAACAGCGTAAAACGCAAAACAGCATAAAGCGTAAAAACAGCTACCAGTTACGTACGTCTTTTTAGGTACGCCAAAAACCGATTAAACGCTGCAAACAGTATTTACTCATAAAAATACGCCTTTTGATTATCACCACTTAGATACCTCAGGGCCCTCTCGTGGCAATACCCTCTATTTATCCTCTTTACTTTTATATCCTCCTCTTATTACTTTCTGTTACCTTTATAATTTATCTTTCTATCTTTATAATTACTTTATTTATAATAATAAACATTTTAAAAACTTAGTTATTAGATATCTTAGTTATACTATCAGTAAGGTTATTTTTACTATTAATCTATTAGATCTTAAAAATCTTCCTTCTCTTATATAATTACTATAATATTATAATATTAATTATAAGATATTTCTCTTTAGTAATATCTAACTTAATAAAGTATTTATAAAGAGAGTAGAAATTAATATAGACTACTATTAATATTATTAGTATCTTAAGATATTTAGTTACTTACCTAATAGTTATAAATATTATATATTCTATATTAACTCCTATAATTATATTATAGACTTTAGATACTAATATATTATATATAACTCTCTTTAACTTAGTAGAGGAGAAGTAGATAATATTACCTCTAAGTTTAAAAATATTATTATTCTTACTAATCTCTTCTATCCCTAGGATAATAATAAACTCCAGCTGGAATATTATATTACTATTATTAGTAAAAAATCTATTAATTAAGATATATATTCTTATTATCCTAATATTAGTAGGGATAAATATTAAGTTTCTCTTATAGTTTTTTATCTATTATACTAAATATTTATTAAGTCTCTTAATATCCTCTTCTATTAGTTTTTAATATTAAGCTATAATAGAGAGATTAAAATATACTTCCAGTTAGTATATAGAGATAATATATACTCCTTATATTTATTATTTAATATATATTAACTTTATATTCTTAGATATATAATTAATAAACTTAATCTTCTTACTTTATCCCTTTTAGATAAGAGTAATATTACTATTATCTTTTAGAGTAATTACTTTACTATTAAATATAAAAAGTTTATATTATATAAGTATTAACTTCAGTTTAGCTATAAATTCTACTTACTAAAGTTCCTCTTCTTCTTTATTATTAAACTTAAGTAAGTAGATTCTAAGGATATTATCTATTTATATACTTATAATCCCGAAATATAGATTATCAAACCTAGAGATTATAAAGTATAAGTTATATAATAAGGTCTCTATTTACAGCTAGTCCTTATAGTAGCTAGAGTATATTATATACTAATAAGTACTTAACTCCATGAGGCTATATAATAGTTAAATAATAATAATAATAATACCCTCTAAATATAAACCTTATAAGCTTAAAAATAGTCTCACCAGTATAAAGTAATTCAGTATTATCTCTACTTATATATATACTTATATAATATCCTAGAGGTAGATTTCTATAGAAGTAACTTTTTTAAGTATCACTAATAATATTAATATTAAATAGTAACTAATCTATTAGATTATTAGTAATTATATAAAAATATCAATCTTCCCCTAATTATTAAAGCTCTTAATAACTAACTGTAACTTCTTATATAGTATATTATCTATTCCTTTAATCTTATTAACAAAATAGAAGCTAAAGATCCTTATACTATTATGTTTTTATATATTAAAGTATTTAAGGCAGATTATATTTTTCGCCAGTAAAATCTCCTACTCTATAATATATAATCTCTTAAAAAGCCTCCCTAGTATTTAAATAAAATTATATTAGTAAAAGTTAATAGCTTTAGTAAATACCTCTGCCTCCTTTATTATTAAATAGATATTATAGTAGATATTATCTATAAGATTAGCTTCTATAATAAAATTTATATTCTTACGTAATTATCCTCATCTCCTTAGTCTCTCTTTATCTAATATTATTATTAATATCTTCTCTTCTAGATATCTATCTAGCAGTTAGTTATCTTATTGATTTTAATCCTCCACTTCTTTATTATATAGCTAGTAATATAGCTTAACTATTATAAATCTAAAGATACTAAGTTTACTATCTATCTCTATAATATATATCTTACTATTAATTAAGAGAAGTCTAAAAGATCCTATCTATCTTTAGTATTTATAGTAAATATATACCTCTAATTATAATAGTAGGTAGTAAATAGTAACTATTAAGAGACTATTATATATACTTAAGGTATTAGAAACTTACTATTAAGTATAAATCTTATATACCTCTTCTATTATCTTCTAGATAACTACTATATATCTTATTATATCTGGAGATAGTAATAATATTAGGTTAAAATATAAATATACTCTAAAAACTAGCAGAATTAGTATAAAGTTATTTAGACTACTTATATTATTAATAACCTTAATAGTATTTTATAGTATCTCCTCTCTACTAATCTCTAATATCTTATCTTAAATAATCTTATATACTCTCTATAAAGAGATATAGTAATATTTAACCTTACTAATATTATTATAAACTTTAACTAATATAATCTTAATCTCACTATCTATACTGTTAGTTTCTCTCTTAAAGTTTTCAGCTATAAAGTTATATTTTATATTAGTAATAATTCTATCTGGAGGTCCTTAGTATATATTAATTTAGTATACTTTCAGTATACGCTATATATCCTCCATAGAGATACTTCTTATAAACCTTACAGCTGTAAATACTATTAAAATGTTAATAGTATATAATATAAACTTATTACTATTAAGATATATAATATTAATAATAATCTCTATATTAAATTCGCAGTTATCCTTAAAGCTGAATTTAAACTAATATAGTATCTTACTATTTATCTAATATTAGTAGTAGTTCTTTATAATCGCCATAATCTTATTAGTAGTTATAATTTTACCCACTCTCCTAAGTATATTATTTAACTTATAGATACTAGGATAACTAAATCTCTTATAAAGTTACTATATCTCTATCTCTATAAGGAAGTTAATAACTTTATTATAGAGATCCTCTTATATTAAAAACTATAAATATTTATTATATCTCTCTATAAATAGTAATACTCCCTCTTACTTAATCTTATTATTAAGATTATTAAAATATATTCTAAAATAATCTATATTAGGAAAGCTTAATAGAAATAGTATAACTATAAATATAATATTAAAATTAATATCTCTAAAAGGTATAGATATCTTAATAATATTAAAACTTATAAATTCTTACTTATCTCTAAATTTAATACTTATCTTTAAAACCTTCTTATTTAGTAAGATATTAGGGAGGATCCTCTAGAAGGCTCTAAGTTATTATATACCTCTAGTAAAGGATCTATCTACTTTAGTATCTAGAAAGATACTTTTGAAAATAACTTCTAAATACTATAAGGTTAGGAAGGTCTCTAATTTATTAGTAGTTATTAAATAATAAAAAATATAATCCTGAAGGATTTCTATAAGCTATATAGAATTAATAGTTTCCTCCTTACTATCTATTATAATAAAGTAGATAGCTATAAAGTTATCTTCTGATATCTCCTCTATATTATCTTTTATTTCCTCTATTATCTCCTCTATAGGATTAATATTATTAAAGTATATTATAATCTCCTCTACTAATATAGTATTAATAATAAATATCTTTTTAAATTACAGAATAGTAGCTTTACGTTCCTCTGGAGTATATTTTATTAATTAGTATTTAGTTACTAATTTTAAGTATATCTAATACTTACTTTATATATCTCCACTCTATACCTTCTCACGGAGTTATCCTAAGATAACCTTATTATCCTATAAGTATTACAGATAAGATAGTTAAAGGTAGTTAAAATATTAGTTTCGCCCTTAGCTATTATATATATAGTCTGTAAGAAATTAGTTATAATTTAAGATATAGTTAATCTTTTATTTTAACTTTCTCTTTTAATTCTTAAGTATCTCTATTATCTATTTGCATAACTTATTAATAGTTAGTTTAACTTTATTAATAATATTATAGAGTATATTAATTATATCACACGCTTAGTATATAGTTATATATATCTCCTCATTAATCTTCTCCTATAGATCTTATAGATTCAGATAGATATATTAAAGGAGGTTAATCTATATTATTATCACTCTGAATATCTTAATTATATTAGTATACTTATAGTCTTCAGCAAAAACCTTAAGGTTTATATTCTTCTACTTCCTGTGGTAGTTGAAGTAGACTATAAGTATCTTAAACTTATTTCTAACTATTCTGACTATCTAAGTAATTAAGAAGTTATCTTAAATTAGTAAAATCGATATCTTATAGTATAAGTATACTTATCCTGCTAGTATATTATTAAATATTCCCCCTACTATATTCCAGTTAATATTATAACTAATATATTTAGTAATAAATATCTATATTTTATCCTTAAAGATATTATACTCCTCTCTAGTATATTTATTATTTATTCTGTAGGCTTTACTGAATAATAACTTAACTTTCTCGTAAGGTTAGTTAAATAGGATATAGTGTTTCAGTATTAATTAATATTTCCCTCTAAGATAAATATAAAGTCTTGGAGGTCTAGTTAGCTCTAGGTATCTTTCCTCCTTATTAGTAATACTGGTTGTCTTTTTAGTTCTTAGTAAGTTAATATCTATATAGATATCTAAATCTATAGACTGCAGGCTTAGTATTAGTATTATCCTTATTATTAATATTATTAGTATTAACTGTGGGGTAGTTATCTTTATTATTAAGCTTCTAGATATTAAAGGTTATTAATTAATAAGGATAAAACTTCCTACTCTCAGGAGATTATTAATAAAGTTAGGATTCTTTGCAATTTCTTATCTGAAAGCTAGGTAACCCTATTAGTTAGTCTTAATACTCTCTACTATCTATCTTATTAATATCTCCCTTATAAGGATCTCTACTAGCTTCTCTCTAATTATATCCTTATCTATAGAGAAGTATATATTCTTCCCTATAAGATAGTTCTTAAAAGCTTATATTAACGTTCTCTCTATATTATTAAAGTATTCTAAAATCTATCTCTTGAAGTTAATATAGTAAGCTTCCTATACTTTATTAAAATAGATATTTTATCTTTTCTACAGATAAATATAATAGTAGATAAAGATATTATTAAGTATATTATTATTAATATTTATTTAGAATTTAATATTCTCACTCTATTACTAAAGTATAACCTTTTAGTATATCCCTACTGGTATTTTTACCTCTATATATTAGAATACCTTCTTATATTTATTAACTTTAGCTGCAGAAATACTATTATTATTTATATCCTTACAGTGGCTGTTAATAGGATCTAGAGAGGAAAATATATTTAGAGTATTAAGTTAGGAAAATATCTATAATTAGTATAGTTTTATTATATCTTAATCACAGGCGTTTCTCTAAAAGCTGCAGCTTCAGAGGTATATACACTTATTAGACAAATTACTACTACTAAGTAGATATCTCCTTCCAGTAAAAACCTTATAAATATCTTCTAATTTAAGATCTTTATTAATTTGCTAGATATTATTCTTTACTAGTAATATTAGTAATAGATTAGTATATTTCAGTAGTAACCTTATTAGAGCTTATTATAGAGGTGGAGGTAGATTATAATCTAACAGTAATATTATTAAGGTTATTAGTAACTTAGTTTAGCTTTTTATTATATAAATACGCTATCTACACTAGATAGGGATAATAGGTAGATATTAAGAATACTATTAGTCACTCATCCTTACATTATTTAGTAACTATCTCTTAGCTTATTATTACCATAGAGGATAACTTTAAGAATAAACTATAATTATTAGTCAGTTAGATATATAGATAGGAATAAGGAATAGTAGTTTCTTAACGCTTTTATCTCAGTATTAATCATAATATCTTAATAAATTACTATATCCTGAGGGATCCTAATTAGAACGTCTCTCTACTGCAGTTACTTACAAAACATAAGGGGAAGAAATCACAAGCTAACACTATTACCTAGTTTTAGATCCAGAATATTTATATATCAGTTTATATTATTAATTATACTTTTATGATTATTCCCAGGATCTCCTTACTATATAAAATAAGGATTCCTTTCTTTATTATTATTCTTATTATAGTTAAGTCCTAACTACTAAGTAAGCCATATTATAGATATAGATATATTAACTAAGATATTTTACTTCTTCTATATAATATTAGAAGGAATATTTTTAGTATATTATTTTTAGTTACTAATATATTATATCTATTATTATTAAAATACTCTCTTGTCTCTCGTCAGTTAAATTTATATAAGATATTAAAAAGTAGTAGTGAGGGATAGTAGTTTTTATTATAGATTCTTTTCTTTTAGTTATATTAATTTTATTATCTTATCTCGGCGTTTACTACCTCAATTTAGCGTTAATCTAAACTATCTTTTTATTATATAGTGGACGCAACATAATATTAAGTAAACAGGTTATCACAAAATTATCTTTACTTTTATTTCTATTATGGGTATAGTATTAATAATTTCTCTCAGGGTAGTATATAGTTATAATAGCTTTAAGTTACTTATTTCTGCTTGGAAGCTATCTATAGGGTCCCTTAGGAGGTATTATAATCTTATCTCTTTAGGTATTCCTTACTGATCTGTAGTTAAGTAGTAGTAATAAATACTAGTAGTAGTTAAACCACTAATCAGTATTAGTTTACAACTAGTAAACGTTCGTAATTAATCAATTTAACATAACTGGATCGTAACTAGTAGTTTCTATTTTATTATATCTAAGTTTATATTATAGCGTATGTGTATACGCTATACGCCGTTAGGATTAATCCGTAGGATGATACCTCTCATCTAATTAGTGTAAAAAGTGGGGCACTCGGTGTGTCACCCACTGCTATGGCTTTTGCCACATCGGTGCCCAGTTAACCCGACAGTAACTAATAAATCTGAAAGTAATTCTTTATTTTTACTTTATCTAAAAGAAAGCTATAGTTAAAAGTAGTATAAATTATATACTAATATTTTTTAATTATAATAATAATTTTATCTTCTTTATTAAGTATCTCTTCTAGCTGAGAGTAAGATAGCTAAATCTTTTTTAACTATTTAACCTTAATAGTAAGAAGCTTAAAGATTATCTCAGCTGAGAGATTAAATTAGGAATAGTAGTAAATATTATATACTAAACTAAATAAATATTTAAGAGGAATAAATATAGTTTAGATATAGAGATAATCTGTAGCTATAATATAAATACCTTTAAACTAGAGATATTTATAACTAAGTTTTATCTAAAAAGTTTAAGCTATTTTATTAGTAAGTATAACTAAAAATATATTCAGAATACTTTTAGAATTAAATAAGTAAGATAAATATATTTATATTAAAATATTTATTATAGATATTCTAAGTTTATTATATTCTTCATTAAGTATCCTAAAAATAATTAGTATAGTTAATTACTATAATTAATTACTATAAATACTTTTTTTATTAGACTACTAGATTATATTATTTATATAAGGTTAAATAAACTTTATAGTTAAATATTATTAGTCTACTGGATAATCTATTAGGTTTTTAGATAGTATTAATCTATATAGATTCTAATGAAATTTTATTTAACTTATTATTAAAGGATTTTAATATCTATAAAAATTTTAAGAGTTTAGCTAAAGTTAAATTAAGTACTCTATATCTGAGAGACTGAAATAGTAGCTATTAGAGTTAAAAGAGTAGTAATATTATAAACCTAGAAAGAATCTAATCTAAAAAGTATATTAATATATTTATTAAACTTATTCTAACTATTTAAGATTATATTAGTAATTATAAATATCTAACTATAATTATTATAGTTAGTTTTCTCCTTTAAAGTAGTAATATATATCTGAAAATATAGTGAAATAATCTGAAGGAGGGTAAAAGTATACTTAGGAGTGATATTCTGTATATAACTAATAAGATTAGTAAATAGAATAAAAAACTTTATAATATTAAGTAAGATATCTAAAGTTTCCTATTCTATATTTAAAATTATATTTTCCTGGTTTTCTTTCTACTTCTGGAACTATATATTAATAGTTTACTAGAGGAGTTTAGTTTAGATATATATAATAGTTATTAAGTTCTATTAAGTATAAATATCTTATAGAAATCTTAAAGCTTTTTCCTATAGTTAAGTAGATTTTTAAAGTTTTTTAAACTCTTAGAATTTAAAAACTAAAAACTTAAGAGAGATAGTAAGTTATCTAATCTATTATTTATTAGCTTAATATTACTATAAATAATT
>MASP02000449.1:0-114880 GCA_001693025.2 Colletotrichum lindemuthianum | reverse complement strand
GGGAGGAAGGAGAGTGGAGGGGAGGGGGGGGAGGGGGGGGGGGGGGGGGGGGGGGGGGGGCAGGAGGAGGAGAGGTGAGGACGTGGATGCGAATGTGAGGAAGGAAAGCCCAGGATAAAGAAGCTAAGGTACTTCACTTTCAGAGGCTGCGTATGCGTACGCAACGCAACGAACCCCATTGAAAGAAGTACCTTTGACCACGCGTGCCTCTGGCCTCGTAAGTCATCTACCTTACAGCAGGGAATACGCAGGCGAATGACCGTTTTCCAGCTGGGGAAGACGTAAGCAAATGTACGTACTGGGAACTCGTGCTCTTACTTGTACCTCACGCTCTACATAGGTGTCTGTCTGCTGCCACAAGTGCCTAGGTAAGGAAGGAGATGGGCAGGTGAGGTGCCTACGGCACCTGGGACAGGTGCCACTAGTCCACTGAGCTGCGTGCTGCGAGTAAGTGTTGGCTGGCCGGCCTTGGGAACAGGAACATGCTGAGAGTGGTACTGGTAGAGGAGACGCCTACGACTGCGCGTGTACTCCGTACCCCGTCTTTAATTGACCTGACTGCTGAGGCACCCTACGGCGTACGCACCCAGTGGAAACAGGCAAGCGGAGAGGCGTGCGCTGTACGCAGTTGACGAGAGTCAAGGTCGACGAAGTAGGTAGGTGCTGTGCTCCATACATACAGTAGACGAGGACGTGGACATGGAGTGGACGGAGGGTGTGCACGAAAGGAGATGGGGGTGCGAAGCGTAAAAAGGCCCAGGTCGCATACGCACGCACGCCTACCGTCTACGGCTCTGGCTGGCTCCTCATGGTCGACTTACGCGTAAGCTGTGTGATACGGACCAATAGAAGATGCCATTGGCAGATGGGGAGTGGGTCGCGCTCAATCCGTCCCGGCACCCACCACGACCCGAGAGTCTTTGCGCCCCCTGTCGGTACATTCGTACCGCTACCTGCAGCATTTGCCTGTCTTCCATGTCCTCCTCCTATAGCCTGTGTTCGTGATGAAGCTGCTCTACTCGCTCGCTGAAATATCGATACTGACAAGGGCTTGCTTGCGTACGCGATGCTTACCGCTTCCCATAGTATGGAACTAAGATCGACTTTGATCAATCTATTCCGTCGCCTCCCACATACCAGACTGCGCCAAGCCAAGAAGAGACCATCAGAGAGGCTTATCTAATTAACAACGTCCTCTTTTCGCGTCGTATTCGTGACAGCCATCGTCGGAATGGCCACCGAGCGACGGAAGCTTGGCAAAAGCCAGACAACGGTAACGCAATCCTACCAGCATTTTGACTCTCGTTCTGACTCTGACTCTAAAGAAGCCGAAGTTGAGAATTTGACTTGAGTTCACTCCGAGGCGGGGAGACCACCATGTGACGAGTCGAATCAGCATCACGGCTGGCTGCTTCGTCAGCTTTGACTACCTACTCGACTCGTTCTGGACTTCCACTCGTTGAGTGAGGCTGAACATTGCGACGGCGACGACGACGACAACCACGACGACAACCACGACAACAACCACGACGACGATAGTATTTCTCTTGGCACCGTCTCTTGCTCGCGAAGCATCTTTCACCCACTCCCCGCAGGAAACAACACCGACTCCTACATGGTGAAGACGTCGCTATACTATGCGGAGAGAGCGACGCAAGGCAAACAAATCCAGAAGGCAGCGCTACTCGTAGCTCACGGACCCATGTACCGGTACTTGCCTCGTGTACTTGATGAAAGCTTCTGTCGCTGGCCACGCAGTCGCTCTCCTACACACAGTACACTCTCCCTCAGTATGTGTGTGCTATACTAGACAGAGTACTCAATTTGTGGACTCGGGCCAATGCACCTGTAGCGCTGGAGTCTCCGACAATCTACAGTGTTTACGTGCGGCGTGTCAAGGAAAACAGGGCGATGACGAGGCGTGGCTGATGTTACCAAGCTGTCCCGAGTCCTGCGTAGCGTCTATTTCCAGGCCTCCCAGGCCGTTTTAGCCTTCCAGGATTGGCTCCATCTATCCCAGATCTGTGGCTCAGCTGCCCGACGCCTCACTCTCAGCCCACACACAGCCTGGCCTCGTTGGCACTCTGTCTATTGCAGCTCCAGACCATTGTCGGTACAGGACAAGAGGTGACGGGAAACACCCCAAAAGGAAGAAGAAACAAAAGAGGGAACAAAGCGTCCCAGCGATAGACTCTGGAACTGGACGAGAACCTTGGGGAGGGAAGAGGCCTGCGGATGCACCCAGCTCCGGACTGCTTACGACTGCCCGCCAGTGCCCACATAACCTTACTTGTAATGAGATGCCCGCCGCCCACTTCAGTTGAGGCAAGTATTTCTGTACTGTGCCGACCCATGCTTACCTTAGGTAAGGCAGTCTACTTGCCTTTCACATACCACAGTGGGAAAGAGAGATGGAGGGAGAGAGTGAGTAATTACACGTGTACGCGCCTGCCTTCGCCAACCCAACTGGAAGTACCTCCGTACCCATCAATTTTCCACTTTTCCAATCCGAGCAAGTCCCTCAGCATCATATCACGACACCACAATGCCAATCATCGCCGCTGCACATCATTACCAGACGTGCTCGCCCGCACAGACGCTGCCATCGCTCATTCCTCAGCATCTCGAGAAAAGGCACCTTTGTTGGACGGAGAGATACCGACAAGCCATCTCATCCATTCCCACGGCCACTTCGCAGTAAAGTGTACATAGCTGCAACGGCGTCTACTTCTGCGATTAGTCTGCTAACCGCCCACGAGGATCGCCATGTGAGACTCCCGATCATCAAACCAACCCAAGGGCTGCTCCCTCCACTACGCTCAAAAAAAAAAAAAAAAAAGAGTGCTGAGCACCCCGTGATAAGGCCTGTCTGCTCGGCTCGCCCCTGTCACCAAGGGCTTACCATCCCAGTACTGGCTAAACCACTGACTTTGACAACGCAGTTCACCTCTATCTCTATGTCATGCTTGATCTCTTCTCGACTCGACCATTAGTCCATCTTCAAACGTCGAGCACACCATCTCGCCCTTTTCTCGCGACTATGCGTCTCGTTCAAAGGCGTCTCTGGACCCCCTCGACGCTACCTGGATGCGCTTCGGGCTTCGTTCTCTTGAAGTCTCGTATACCCCCCGATGCTTGGATATTGTTGGCCTTAAGGTATGAACCGCCGCGCAACTCACTCTGCGCTTTGCGCAATCATCGTCACGAACGGATGACAGCAAGGAGAGACTACGACTCAGGCACACCGAGCTCGAACCAGGAGACGCAAGCAAATTAAAGCTCACAACGTAGTGCAACAATCTCTATTTCACACTCTCTTTTTCAGACGCTCTCTCCCATTGGCCCCGTCTTTCTGTCGGCAGAGACGTTGCAGGGGCACGCCGTCCATCCGCACTCAACTTCAGTCAGGCACACGTTCGCACAACTCGGCTCTTCCTTGCCGTCGAAACCCCCAGAATCCAGCTTCCTCTGCCTTGCCATACATACACTACTCGCAGTACACTCGACCCAGTATTCTATGGCACTGGGTATTCGGTGTTCGCCTCCCGCTCAGCCTCGTTTCTCGTGCTCTCCCGGTCCTGGTCTCACCGCCGACTCAGACCCAGAGCACGCACGTACGCTTGCGTTCTCTTTATCCACGTAATGACCCGCGCCTGTGTTGCGTAGCCTTGTGCTGCCTATGCCCGTCAGCGTTTGTCGTGTCGTCTGTCGCCTGGCTTTACAGCACGCGGCTGTCGACCTCCAAGCGTCGCTATTCGGGCCGGCTGGCAGGTCAGCAACTCCTACAGCCCAAGCTTTGTCATCACCGCTTGCCATTGGGATAAGACGCACACGCTGACAAGTTTGTCTGACGCTTCTTCGGCGGGCCAGGTCGTCCCGGAGTCTGCTACCGGCAGCCCTGAACCATGAACGATAGCCTCTCCCATCTTGAGGTCGGCGGCCGACTCACGCCTGATCATGTCCCACTATCCTCTCCTTCTTTACGCGTGCTTGCGTCAACGGCTGACCTGTCCATCGTTTTCGCAAAGTCTAATGTCCGCGTTGCACGTCAACCTCTTTCGACTTGATATCAACCTCAGGCTCAGCACTTCCGCGAGTGATTGACTTTAATGAGACGAACCAAGCAGTTGTTTTCCCTCAAACGCACTTTAATAGCGGCAGCCAACATGCGGCGGGTTGATGACGAGTCAGGAAGCGCCGCATCCCAGCACAGCACGAGCACTCCGCGTACGCGTACGAAGTACTCCTGACGATGGGGCCGCATCGTGAGCTGGGCTGAGCTGAGTGCTGACCACGGCGTCGCCAACAGCGTGATGTGGACGCAATCAAACCTATCGTCAACTCTCGGCAAGCTGGTGGGAGAGGCCAGTACCGTATCTGAATTGATCTCGGCGCCAGCGGCAGGGATCCATGCTACGGACTATTTCCTGACGATTCATTGCCTCGCTCAAAACGACGTCCTTGGGACCCTTCTCCGGCCACGACCACCGCTAATTAATACGTACTCCCCAGAGTCTGGAACGCAGGCCCTGATCGGCGGACACGATAGACGACTAGATGAACCCCCGGGCGTGGCTCATGGCCGCTCAGTGACGCGTCATCCACCTTGTCTCACTTCGGCTCTCCAATGGTGGCTTGCGTGTTGTTCCAAACCCGTTGCCACCCCACATCAGACCGCATCCCTTCTCGTCTCGAACTGCCACAAACTCGCTGCAGTCGGCCGTGGATTCCAAAGATTAGAGGGCAGAATATGGCGCAAGGGGCAGAAGTGCCCAAGCTCCTGGGGCTCACAAACCGCTCATTCCATCAGTCCACGTCGGCTTTCGGCAGACTTGCCAAGGGGGGCCTGCATCGCCGCAGTCATTGTTCTCCGCCCACCTCCCGTTCGCTCGAAGAGGTTTTCGACTTTTATTGCGCGACTGCGCTTCTGCCGTATGTACGAGCTCAGGTGTACAAGATCGTGTCGGAGATCCAACGGCATGGGAAACGAAACTGAGCTGCATGGAAGCTATTCCCAGAGCAGCTCTTTCTGGGTGTACTCTCCAAAGCAACACATCATGAGACGAACGACTCATAGCCAACTCAACGCTCATAACAGAATCTCGACTAAAGGAAAGTTGCAGGCATTGCACGGAGACTACTACGTATGGGTGTTTTCCCCGCCGGCATAGCCCGAGTCATCCAGGTACTGCCCGGACCCGACGAACGCGAAGTCCTCCCACTTTCTTGGTTGACTGAGGAGGAGAACTACTACGACGCCTCAGCATCTCCTCTCACCGTCTTGTCGCAAGTGCCAAGATGTGGGTGGAGTTACGTTACCAACGCTGTACCGTCTGCTCGGGGCCCCTCAGAGGGTGCCAATCATGATAGGCTCCGCCACCGGTTGCGTATTTCAACGTCTTCTTGGTCTCGGTTTCGCCCCTTCCTCCCATCTATGAAACCGGGAGGTCATGATTCTCAGCGTCGAGATGACGAGCCTCATCCCAAGATCTTCAACCTTTACCGTCTTTTGTTTCCATCATCTTCACGGTCCTCACCGCTGCCCAGAAACGGAAACCCCGCCCCCGAGTTCCCGGTCTCTTTGATATGACTGGTACGGTAGCCGCGCCTCACAATCTCCGACTTCTCCAGGCACCTGCTACGGACCTGGACTTGTTCGCCGAGAGATGCTAGAAGCCCGTCCAGTTGACAGATTACGCATTACCACGCGGCAGCATCGTACACGTACAGCACCGGCCAGAGTTTGCGCCGCGTCAATCTCTGGTTTGTCTTAGCCTTTCCACCCAAGCTACCGGTGCTGGGCTTGCGTGGGCTGACCCGGACGGTTCGTCGTTGGGAGGAAACCTCGACGGCGCGCGTACACTAGGACATCCTGCTCTGGCTTTCCACCCTCCACCCTTGTGCCAGATCGGACAAGTAAAAGCACATACTTGGTACTACCGCAGTAGAGAGACGCAGAGATTTGCCGTGGTAGGCGACCATCGTCCTATTCTAGGGCACACGATAGCCGCACCCCGTCTCACTGGTCATCATATTTCTTGCTTCGCCCGTTGGCGAGAAGCTTGTACGTGGACATGAGAGAGTTCGAAACCTCCATCCCGAAGTGGTACCCCGGACCCGGTCACTCTTTCTTTTCGTCTGGCTTCCTGGGGATATTGTCATGTCAGTTGACTAAGCTCTTTACCCTGCTATGCGGCGGGATGTATAGGCGCTGCTGCCGGCGGCTCAAAGAGTGGCATGGGAACATTGCCCAACTCTCCACACAAATCACGATGCCAAGCGGACGTCGTAGCCACTGATACACACTCCATGCCTACGCGGCTGCGGTCGGTCCTCGTGAAGATGGTGTCAAGTGAACCTCGTCCGGCGAAATACCCGACTCCTGCCAGTCGCACACTACTCAGGGGAACATGGATTTGAGCGGGATGACGCAACGGCCGGGATGGTGGGCTTCTTTTTGCGTTGGCAGCCCGGGGTCGAAGCGGACAGAACCACACTGCTGGAGCTATCTGCGTATGCAGAGCTTCGTGACGACGAGGCAGACCTGGGAGCGTAGGTTAGGAATGAGACGGGCAAGCTTACATGGGACCAAGGAGACGCGTCCCCTTCCCGGACGTGAGGCTGAAGCTTATCATCGCGAGCTGGCGTGGCTCGGGATACGTATCGGAGGCGGCCACAAGGGTTTGGCTCGGAGGGAGAGCCGACTGAAGTTTTGTGCCGGATTAGCCCGGAAAGTCTGCGGGACAGATCATGGTAAGTGAACGGGATTGGGTTTGGATACACTGAGAACGACATCGAATCGGCGCATTATCGAGGTGCTCTTACTGCCTGAGCACATGGCGGGCCGGGATGAGATTTGCGGGTATTCGACAGCGAGGGTGTTGGTGTACGCGGCCTGCAGAGGTTTGCAGCAGGCCGCGAATGGTTCCTGGGACGCTTTTGAGGCGATGGATCGAACTCTGCCCGCAAGCCTGCCCGGCTGGCCCGGCTGATGTTGGTTCGGTCCTCGCGGTGACGGGACGTCCCTGTCGGGAGACGACGTGGATGACGCGGTGTTTGTTGCTGGAACAAGTTAACCTCGTTGCCATACGCCGATGGCCTGCACGGAGTTTGGATGACATAAAGACTTTGGCTTCGCACTATGAAGCCCCGGATCTGCGTGTCATTGTGTAAATTGCGCAGCGCATGACCCGGCAGCCGGCAGGATGGAGATGTATGCATGCCTGGGGTGTGTCGACCTGGGGTGCGTCGAGGTTCTACGTGGCTGGATTGGATATCTTAGGACCAATGTTCTCGTTATTCACGAAAGTTGGACGAGATGCATTAGGAAGGGACTAACATGACTAGATGTCTACCGCCACGACGCGTCTTCCGAGCCTCCCGAGCTCATGTTGTCGGTGATGGTGAAAACAATGTCGTGCTTGTGATTCTCTCACCGCTTACTAGTCCCCCTCCACCAGCCATGCAAGTCCGATGAGGTACTGGGACTTGACACAGCACGCTTTCTATACATACCAACGAGGGACATGAACGGTTCGTGAGATGACCCGGTTCAACTCGTACCCATGACACCTTGCCTTGCTCTACCTAGGAACAAGGATATAGGTCTCGATTCATGCTTCTTCCACGAAGCAGATCTTGTTCAGACTGCACAGTCCTGACGGGAAGTTTGGCTTTTACACGCCATCGGGGGGGTGGGGGGTGGCAGAACACGCGGCCTCGGGGGAATCGAAGCGCGATCTTACTCGTGTGCGTGTTTTCCATGTCTGTCCTGATCGGAGGTTGTGTGAAATCTTGTTGGATGACTAAAGGTTGACGATGGGGCTTTGTGGCTTGTGGCTGGGAGGGAAGGTGGCGAGGCGTTAAAGAGATGGACTGTTGGATAAGGTTTGTGGTTCATGGTGTGCTTGTGGACTGGGAGGAGGGACTTGAGTTGGTGATGGGAAATGGAGAGTATGAGGATGGCGTTTGCGGGGAGTATCTGATCTGGGGGGAAAGGTAGGTGTATAGGGCTGGTATTATGCTCTTTCGCCAGTCTCAATGTCATTGTTAACATTTAAACGTATTTTTCATAGTATATCTACTATAAGATGTTCTCGAGAAACATCTAAGAGCTTCCTCCTGTTATTGGAAACTGTGTGACTATCGTGATAGTAATCAAGAATCTCCAGAAAAGACACAAGTACCGTTATGTTCCCGTTGATATTTGCGCCATGATGTTCATGGAGAGGATACTGTAAGACTACAGGTCCCTCCAGTTTTTAGGTACATGTTTTGTAGTATTGCACCAAGAATCAGATTCTTCTTATTATTTTTTGACTTGATTAACTTTGGAATAGGATATACTGAGCTTCGATATCAAGCATACTTTCGTATGGATCACATCGTATCAAGACTTCATATGAACCACGCGAGAGACGGTTATAACATTTCAGAAACCTATTAAATGAATTGCTCAAAAGCGGACGAGGCATTGATAAGTGTACGTGTGCAATTTGAACAGTGATACCACCCTTCTATTCCTTTTTCCGATTCCAACTTGATCCCAAATCACTGTTTGGAATATGAAAACTTCCTTCAGATCAACTTTTAAACATCCACCTACATCTATCTACCTTCCACAATATGTAAAAAACCCCTCACGACCACTCACTTGAACGTATCCATCGCCCCCCTACCTCTCCCACTCGCCATCGCCAAAATACCGCTCGGGGAGGTCCACCTCCCACGTGGGCCGCTCGACCAGAACAGCCTCCAGCGCAGCAGCAGCAGCAGCAGCATCAGCGTCGCCACCGTCGCTCGCCGCGTCGAGGGGCGCTATGCCGAGGATGGGGCGGTACTTGTACGTGAACCACCACCTCGCGCGCCCGTCGTCGCCCTCTTCGGTCTGGGTGTCTTGGTTTCCGCTGCCGCGCAGCGCGAGTTCCCCGTCCTCGTCGTCAGAGTCCGAGCCGGACGCGTCGAGGTCCATGGCGTCGGTGCCGGTCTGCTCAATGTCCTGCTGGAACTCCTTTGCGCCCTTTGTCTGGGCGAAGCGGTCGACGCGGTCGGGGGCGATGGAGCCGATTTGCATGCGCGCGCCGGCGCCGGACTCGGCGGCCCTGCGCTTGCGTTTCGTGCCGTGGGCGGAAAAGGAGGTGGTGGTGGTGGTGTCGACCGCCGAGGTGGCAGAAGTGACGGTGGTGGTGGTGGTGGCGGCGGCGGCGGAGGGGCTGGTGAGGTTCTGGGAGAGGTCGAGCATGAAGAGGAAGCTGACGCCGTAGATCCAGACGCGGGGGCCTTGCCAGAGGAGGCCCTTTGCGAGGTCGCGCGTGTCGCGGATGGTGGCGGGTAGGCGGGAGATGGGGTTGCGGCGGGACCAGGGGGTGAGGGCGCCGGCGGCGGGGTGGAAGGCGAGGATGTGCCAGGAGGTGGTGACGGCGACGAGGGTGTAGTCGGAGGATTCGGGGACGTGGTCGGGGGAGAAGGAGAGGACGGCCGGGGTGGCGGGGAGTTTGGGGAGGAGGGCGGCGTTGGGGTTGCGCTGCCAGCGAGGTTCGGCGGGAGAAGAGGAGGAGGATTCGTCTTCGGAGGAGGCGGCGTCGCTCTCAGAGTCCGACTCGGGGGAGGGTTGAGCGGCGATTTCTTGGGGGCTGCGGAGGACCCAGGTGTCGATGTAGCCGGCCAGGTCGGCGGAGGCGAGCATCTGGCTGTCGTGGGAGAAGGCGATGTGGGTGACGGACCTCTCGTAGTTGCCGAGGCCGCCGAGGGTCTGGTGCTTGGGGATGTTGCGGCGGAGGCGGCTGACGGCGCGCGGCTTGTGGATGGTGACGGTGTTGTCGTCGCGGGTGACGCGGGCGACGAGGATCTTGGAGCCGTCCTGGACGAGGGCGACGTGGCTGGCGTCCGGGGAGAGGACGACCTTGCTCGCGCCGTTGGAGAAGGTCTTGGGCACGGCGACCTGGGCCAGCTTCACGTCGGAGGGTTTGGTGGGGTTCTCGTGGTGCAGGTGGAAGGCCTTGACGTCGGTGGACGTGGCGACGATGAGCAGGGAGCCGTCGTCGGTGATGGTGGCGGACGTGATGTTGGACTCGCCCTTGACGAGGATGGTCTTGAGGAGCTTGCGGTTCTTGTCGAGGTCCTTGCTCTCCTCGCTGCCGTCGCCGTAGAGGCCGTCAAAGGCCTTTTGGAGCTTCCAGATGTGGATTTCCCTGTCCCACCAGCTGACGAGAAGTCTCGCCTTGGAAGCGCTCGCGATAGGAGGGGTGTGCGGCAGACCGGGCAGTTTTCGGTGGTTTTCGCGACCGAGCTCCTTCAGAGGGAGGACGACGGGAGAGGCGTCGGGGCCTAGGTTGTCAGCTGAATGTTCTTCACGCGATGAAAACCTCAAGAGTCTTACCTCCTGAAACGACAACGCTCATCTTGGCCGTCTCGAAGGAAGCCAGGGCCTTGACGTCGTGGTCGTGGTATTTCCTGCTCAAGACCTTGCCCCATCTCGCGCTGGAGCCGGACGTCTTCTTGTAGAGAACGGTGCGACGGTCCATGCCACCGCTCATGATGGCTGTGCCATCGGTGCTCACGGCGAGACTGAGAACGTCTTGCTTGTGGCTCTGAATGCGCTGCATCTGGGTGTAGGTCTTGCCGTCCCAGATGCACACCTGGCCTGTGGAATCGGCCGAGACAATGTCGCCCGACGGGAGAACCTTGACGCTCCACACAATGATATCCTTGGATCCTCCAGCCAGGTCGGAACCCAGGGCCATCTTCCGGGTCATGGAACCGTTGCGCACGTCGTAGGCGCGGAGGGTCGAGTCGGAGCAGCCCACGACAACAGTGTGACGCGACTGAAAGGCGATGCTGACCATCTGGGCCTTCTTGGTAGGCGACTTGACGAGAAGACGCTGGAAGCGCAGCTCACCGTCCTCGATGGAGTAGAGGGCAAGGACGCCGTCAATGGTGCCGGCGACGAGACGAGTGACGGGCTCAGAAGGAGAGGCTGGAGGCTGGGCGGCGAGGCACCAGATGTCGCCGTGCTGGCCGCTCGCGTGGCGCAGAGGACGGCCGGTCTCGAGGTTCCACTCCGTCACAGCCGACGTGTATCCAATGCTGAAGAGACGGGCGCGACCGGGGATGACGGTGTTGGGAACAGAAGTGTCGTCGTCGGGCTCGGTGACCCAGACGAGGCCGTCGACAGAGCGGTCTGCGCCGGAGCGAAGGATGGTCTCCTGGTGCCACGCACCGCCGAGAGGGTTCCAGATCTCGATGTCTCCATTGGCGCGACCTACGGCAAGACGCGCCAGGGCAGCTTGTTGCTTCGTGCGGGAAAAGGACTGAGAGAAAGCGAGGGCGTTGATGGCGGACGGAGGGTAGGGGACGAAGCGGCAGCGATGGAGGTCCATGGCGACTGTTGGCCTCCAGGCCGGGGTTGTTCGAGACTAGTTGGGATTCAATCGAGATATCAAGAGTTGTATGCTCCCGTCGAGAGTCAGTCGGTGCTGTCTAAAGGCGTCGGTGGATGACTATGCGGCTGACAATGCAATGGTGAACTTTTGCAGCTTCGTCGGCTCTGCTTTTTTGCGCTGCCAGAAAAAATGCCAAAAAGTTTTGTCGGCGTTCGGGGGATGAGAAATTTAAGGTGTGGTCTGTGCGGCAGGTGCCCCTCCACCCCGCCGGATCCTTCTGAGGAAGGCGTACCCAAGACTGGCAGGCACTTTCCTTGATTATCGTTGGTATTTGTTTTGCTTTTTCGATAGACTGCTTTGCGGTGCATGATTGTCGAAATAATCTGCATGATGTCCTTTAATGATACTCACTTAGACTCAACAGCAGATACTATCCTTTCGACGGGCGAACCTCGGCACTGTAAGCAGATTCGGCCAATCATATCTTTGGATGGTAGTGCAGCGTCATCGGGTAGAGGCTGCTGGACCCCTACAGCAAGTGCCTTACCAAGTACACAGTAGAGCGAGCTACTGGCGCTGGAGGGGCGAAATACAGAGCCTTAGTCAACTGAAGACTGATGGAATACAGGTGTTTTCTGCAAAGAACGCTTCAACCATCCAAATATACGTAGATACCTTTGCCTTAGGTAATCCATCTGCCAAGTGCAATCTGTAGAATCTGTAGAATCTCTAGTTGCCAGCATTCGAATCCTCCCATTTGTTTGCTGAGACCCGATGCGTGATCGATGTTGTATTTATTATAATCTGCATCCGTTCGTGGGTACATCGTATTGCCATGGAGCTGCTGGTCACTATCACGAGTGGCGCGAGCCTCTTTCCCAAGCTGTGTGGGAATCGTCCACATCTGCTGCTCAGAAGCAAAACACGTCATTCTTCGTCTTCGTCGCCATCCCAGATGCTCACCTCCGGCGTGTCCGAACACAGACGTATAGATCATGCACCGCTGATTCGAAGACTCTGCTGATCCATCCAACCTGTCTACCAAGGTTCTTAGATTCTGGCTGCTCCGCCTCCTTCTCCAAAATTTGACACGATGCGTTTCAGTCGACAGAGAGTGCCTCTTTCTCGACGGAGTCCACAACAGGAGAGCTCCTCACTCCTTTCACCACGCTGAACCTCAACTGTGACAGCCAAAAGTCATCCATCCTTGCTGGCCGACCCCTGCCGTTCCATCTCCCTCTCCTCGCCGTATGGTCTGTCTGGCCGTCTGTCTTATCAATCAAATCAGTCAGCTCACTTGACTTCTGTCGGAATTCTGCTTCTCACAGTCAGCTTTATCTGCTCGACCATTGCCGGGACCCCCGACTCGTCATCTTTTTCTCTCGTTGTCGCAGCACACCCTCGACCGATCGCTGTTTTGTTTCTTTACCCCTCCTATCCCTCCCCCACCACCGTCGCCGAGGCTTTGTCACGATCGTGCCGTCGTGACAACTGCAATCACGACTGCAGAATCTGCTCCGATCGCGCAACGTTGACATAAAGCCTGTTCAATTGCTTCAAGTACGCGACGTTGCAAGTCGTTTCTGGCGCCAAAGTGCAACACAATTATTTCGTCCAACAGTGCAGAATCAGACAGCCACGATGGATTTCAACAGCTCCTCGCCCTTCCCAGAAGGCGTCATCTCCTTCCTGGACACCGACCTCTACAAATTGACGATGCAATGCGCCGTCTTCAAGTATTTCAAAGATGTGCCAGTCACGTACGCTTTCACAAACCGCACCCCCGAGAAGAAGCTGTCGAGAGCGGGCTTCAAGTGGCTGCAGGACCAGATCCAGAGTGCGCCCCTCAATTGATTTTGACCCCTCCAACCCCGCGATGCCGTCGCAGTCGCCCAAGCCTGACCACCGCTGACCACGCGCACTCGCAGAACTCGGCAACATCTCCCTATCCGACGAAGAATACCGCTTCCTAAAGTCCCATTGCACTTACTTGACCGATGACTACGTCCACTTCCTCAAGGAGTTCCGCCTGCACCCCCGCGAGCAGGCCGTCGCGACCTTCCACCCCGTCGACGCCGACAACGACACGGGCGCAGAGTCCGACATTGGTGACCTGCACGTCGAGATCAAGGGCAAATGGCTCGATACGATACTCTACGAGATTCCTCTGCTCGCCCTGACCTCCGAGGCCTATTTCCGCTTCATAGATACGGACTGGAGCTACGAGGGCCAAGAGGAGCTCGCCTTCGACAAGGGCTTGCGCCTGCTCGAGGCCGGCTGCACATTCTCCGAGTTTGGCACCCGCCGACGCCGCGACTACCATACACAAGCGCTCGTCTTCCGCGGTCTCGTCAAGGCGAGCAAGGAGGCCGAGAAGAAGGGCCTGCCGGGCAAGCTCACGGGCACGAGCAACGTCCACCTGGCCATGCGTTTCGGCATCCCGCCCGTGGGAACCGTCGCCCACGAGTGGTTCATGGGCATCGCCGCGATCCACGACGACTACAAGGCCGCCACGGAACTGGCGCTGCGCTACTGGGTCGGCTGCTTCGGCGGTAAGCTCGGCATTGCGCTGACGGACACGTTTGGCACGCAGGAGTTTTTGCGGGCCTTCAGCTCGGCGGTGCGCCCCATCGACGCGGACGAGAGCGAGTTCAAAAAGGCCGACGGCACGCTGCAGACGTACGCCGAGCTGTTCCAGGGCGTCAGGCAGGACTCGGGCGACCCGGCCGACTATGTCAAGATGCTGCGCGACTACTACGACAGCCAGGGCATCAAGGAGGCCAAGACGATGGTCTTTTCCGACTCGCTCAACATTGAAAAGTGTCTCGAGTACAAGGCCATTTCCGAGAAGGCCGGGTTCACGCCGACGTTTGGCGTGGGTACTTTCCTGACCAACGACTTTACGCACCTCAAGACAGGCAAGAAATCGGTGCCGTTGAACATTGTCATTAAGCTGAGCTCGGCCAACGGAAACCCGGCCATCAAGATCAGGTACGTTCTTGCGGAAGGCAGTGTTTTAGCGACGAAGCTAACAGCAGCAGCGACAACATTGGCAAGAACACGGGCGACAAGGAGACCGTCAACAAGGTCAAGACTCAACTGGGTTACGTCGAGAAGGAATGGAAGGATGGCGACGAGACTCAGAGATGGGGCAAGGAAGAGGACGGCAAGGCATAGACGGGTACGATTGCTTTTTTTCTTCGAGTAGATGCGTCTGGCGATAGAA
Organism: Colletotrichum lindemuthianum; assembly: GCA_001693025.2. NCBI lineage: Eukaryota > Fungi > Ascomycota > Sordariomycetes > Glomerellales > Glomerellaceae > Colletotrichum > Colletotrichum lindemuthianum. Next base: position 100,273 of record MASP02000449.1, on the reverse strand, counting down.
CCGGCGATGCCCAGGACGAAAGAGATATCATGGATTGGCATCGGACAAAGGCGAACGCGTTGTTTTAAGAAGGCATTTGCGAGGCTGGTGCTAGACGTTAAATAGAACTCGAGCTTTGAACGATGGCAGCAACGAGTCACACCAAGTGTATACTGCCTGGGTCTGGAGATTATTGACAAGTCATTGACGCTAGGATCTGGGTGACGAAATCCTTGCCGCATGCCATCTGATTACGATTGCAACCTCCAACGCGAGCCTGGCGACTATCATGAATCGATGGATTGCGGACCCCACCGCTGGGCAAACCAAGATGGAGACGACGACGCAGACGGAGATCGAGGCGATGGCAGAGACCGTCCGAGTCGCTGGGATGGTGGGAATACAACTGCTCTGCTGGGACGTTACGCGCTACAGCTGAGTCGGGTGACCATGACCGCTGCCTCCCATGCGACGAGACTCGGATTCAGTCCGAGACCTTCACAGCATACTTACCCAAGGTAGTAATTCGGGACTACTTTACTACCTACACAGAGAGCGAAAAATAGACACACGAAGCAACGAATACACAGCTTTGGTCCGTAAGACCACTCGATGGCAGGCCCGTCTCAGCATGTCTCCTTCGGGAGGCTGTTGCCCCTGCCTGCTCTATTAGCTTGGCGACTGGCTTCCTCCTGCTTGTTGAGTGCTTGCCGAAGATGATTCGAACTTGCCATCAGATGCTTCAAGAAAAAAGGGAGGAGGAGGAGGCGTCCAGCACTGCGTCGAGGAAAGCTAGCAGTCACATCTTCTTCCACTTCCGGACGTCTTCCATCCATCCAACTTCATCCCATCAAACACATCACCACGACCTCCTTCAACCAACACTCGCTTCAGGTGTGGCTCTTTTTCTTGGAACTCGATTTTGGAACCCTCATTCCCACTCGTACGTGGGTGGTCCTCTTCAAATCAACATTTCGTCATTCCATCCATCCATTCGCTTCAACCACAATCCTCCTACTCAATATGCGACCTGTCACTCCTTCCGGTCGTCTCAGCCCCTTGGGCTCATCTTTTCTCCAACATCCCATGGCAGTTCTCGTCAGCCTCTTTGCTTTGGCTCTTCTCACTTTTCTTTCTGTTATCTGGTCTATCCCTTCCATCCAGAATGGAGGCAGATCAAGTCTTCTATCCAAGCGAAGCTTCAATCTCGATACTCGGCAGATCTTTGGCCTGCCTGTTTTGGCCAACCTCTTCAGCACCAAAAATGAGGCAGCCGGCAGCTCTGAGTCTTCCGTCATTGTTGCCACCGATGCATTGACGGTCCCTCTTGCAACCCAAACTATTCTGCCTCTCACCATCCCCGAGGTCAGTTCTGCCTGGAGCAACCCTCCTGCGGATTCTCTTGCAGCGGCTGGCCTTCGTCAACTCAACGCACCTCAGATGCCACACGACGCGGACCCCAACTCGGGCTCTAGAGCAAACACTCAAATCGCAGCACCACTCATACCCATCACCGACTGTCCTGTAGTCCAATGCCCAGTCTGCCCGCCCTTCCCGCCCAACGACCTGGGCGATCCTGTTGTTGTCGTCGTCAAGACCGTCACCGCTGTAGTCGTCCAACCGACTGGTGATGCAGGCACCAGTAACGGCGCTGGCAGTGGTCCTGGAAACAACTCTGGCAGCGGCTCTGGCAACGGAAACAATGGCAATGGCGCTGGCACCGGTTCTGGAAACGGCAACGGCCCTGGCTCTGGCGATGGCTCCGGCGCCCACGGCAACCCCAATGCCGGACCTGCCAACGGTCCATCTACCCCTTGCCCGACGGCGAACGGCGGACAGCCAACAGGCACAGGAAGCGGCACTGGTTCCGGCAGCCTCTCAGGTGTTGATCCGAACAACGGCTCTGGACAAGGCTCTGGCAACAACGGAGGAGCACAAGGGAACGGTGCTCCCAGCAACGGCCACTCTCAAGGAGCTGGCTCACCTGCAAACGGCGATGCGGACAACACTGCTTCGACTCCGTGCCCCAGTTCGGCCGGCGGCCAGCCTACAAACGGAGGTGGCTCAGGAAGTGGTCCTGGCAATGGCTCTCCTGGTGGTCTCAACAATGGCGCAGGCGGTGGAAGCAATAACGGTGCTGGAAATGGACCAGTGTCTGGTGGCTCACCTAGGTCTTCTGGCCAATCCGGAGTTCCTGGTGCTCCCAATGATCCGAACTCGGGATCCGCCAGCACTCCTGGAAACGCTTCTCCAGGCAATGGATCTCCAGGCAATGGATCCCCAAGCAGCGGATCAGCTGGCAGTAGCTCCAACAATGGTCCCGGCAACGCTGGCACTGGCTCTGGAGGCAGCGCAGGGAATGGCCAAGGTAACACGGGTGCAGGCAATCTCGTTCCCGGCTATGGCACTTCTTCGAACCCCAACGGTCCCAACAATGGTGCTGGCTCGGGGAGTGGCCAAGGTGCACCCAGTGGGAACGGCTCGCCAGGCAACACGGTCCCAACGCCATCTGGAGGACAAAACAACGGAGGCGTGGGCTCAGGAAACCCATCTACGACTGTTCCAGGCACGGGCTCTGGCAGCGGTCCAGGCAATGGCGCTGGTGATGGGGCCAATGGAAATGGTGCTGGCAACAGCAATGGAGCTGGCAACGGCGCTGGCAACGGCAACTCTCCTGTGGGTTCGTCGCCAAAGGCCACCTCTCAAGTATCTGGCTGGGAGCTCCTCGGTTGCTTTAAAGATTCTGCTGTCCGGACACTCGACGGAGACCCATCCACGTACTTCACCGGCAACATGCGCAACGAGAAGTGCATTCAGCACTGCGCCTTGAATGGCTTCAAGCTGGCTGGTACAGAGTACGGAAAGGAGTGCTGGTGTGGCAACGCCTTCCAGCTTGCCGAACGCCTTCCCGACGAGCGATGCAGCGCTGCATGTGACGGGCTCGCCTCCGATGCTTGCGGCGGTGATTGGGCTGTCACTGTCTACAGTTCCGATGGAGAAGCAGTCAGCGTCCCATCCGATGTTGACTCAGGGGCTGGGGCAGGAAGCGGCGCCGGCAATCCAAGCTCGAGCAACTCAGGAGTCGGAAATCCACCATCTCAAGGCAGTCCTCCCACCGGATCTCCCGGTGGCTCTCAAGGCCAACCCGGCGCTGGCTCTGCGGGAAACCCCTCCAATGGAAGCAATCCGACCGGCGACCTCTCGGCGGAGACCCTTGCTGATCTTTTGGCTCTTCTTCGCGGTATCATCGACGCTATGCCCAAAGGAAGCCCCACTGATGGTTCAGGCAATGGTGCTGGCTCAGGAAGCTCTGGCAACATTGCGCCGTCTGCTCCTGGCACAGGCAATGGCTACGGAAACGGCGGTGCGAACAGTAACGGTCAAGGAAATGGCCAAAGCAACGGTCAGGGCAACAGTCAGGGCAACGGCCAAGGCACTGGTGGTCAAGGTGGCAACACTGGAGGCAATCCCTCTGGCGGACCTGGACAAGGCAACCCTCCTGGAGGGCTGACGCAATACGGACCTGGCAAGAATATTCTGGTCGGCCGAGGCACGAGACGGAGTAGGATTGTAGACCGTCGCCACTGAGACGACGCTTCGAAGATATGACGGCTGTCGGCGGTTGAGCATGCATGTTATACCAGGGTTTTCTCTGTATGTATTGGTTAAAGTGAGCTTGATCCAACTTGGCAGAAGGATTGCTGCAGCATTTTAGTTAGCTCAAATAACCACGGCTGTTACGTTCATCTGTCGTCTTGCTCTGCCTGTGCGTGAATGATGACCTGCAGCTGCTTGAGGCGCACTTGAGGAAGAAACTGCGTGATTAACGCGGTCGGTGGCGTTGGGCTCCGTGGGACGAAGAGACGGACACCGATGGAGTCTCCAGGAAGACCTCAGAGGCAGCGCGAGGTAGAAGTTGAAGTAGAAGGAGAATCAGGCCTTCATTTGGACATGGGAGTTTGAATCTGCAGCAGGTACAACCTGGTTTACTACCTGACATGGAGACCTAGATGACAAGGCCATGCAGACGCAACTGGGAAGCAACTCCTTCTCGCAAGTACACAGGTAGCCTGTTCACACATTGTTCACACATATATAGCCCCTGCCGAGCAGAGATCACAAGGTGTTTGATGTTTGGGAACGTGTATCGGTGTGAATGATCTGGATTGTGTCGAGTATACGAAGTGGACGTGGTGAGGCTTGTAAGTGAAGCCCCTACACATGTCTCTCTTCCATTACCTTTGCAGTTGGCTAGTAAGGTTGTCCATCTAAGTATGAGTGGGTGTAGATTCCTAGGTACTTGTCATTTCCTGGAGCCAAGTATTCAAACCTTTGGAAGTCTCTTCACCATCTCCATGCTCCTTCCCAAAAAAGGCTCCAAGCCCTTGTAATTACAGTTCAGTATGAATGGTGGTATGGGCTACCTATATGGTGACACGAGTGGTGTTACGAAAAAAAAAAGAGATCATTTAAGTTGATTATTATAGCTGGTTTGTAACCCATGTGCCCTTAGTGAAGAAGGGTACGGCTGTCACTGCACCTGTCGTTGCGGTCGTGATGGCGAGAACGTCACCAACATGTATAGTGAACAAATAGGCTGTCGTAGATAGGCTAGTGTCTGGTGTCTGTCTGGCTATATAGGTACAGCCCGAGTAACTTATGCCTCCAACTAAATTGACACTCTTGAAATGATGGATGCGGACGTCAGCTACGGAAATAGACTCTGTGAGGAAACCTTGAGGAGTTGGTTCTACAAGTGACGTGTTCACAAAATAGACTCAGCGTGGTTGCTGAGAGGTAGAAGCGAACCACAAAGTTTTGGCTTCGTTTCTGATAATTCTGATCTCGTGACGAAAATAGTTAGTTTGCCGCTGGAAAATGCCATTCTCGTCGTGCTTTGAGACGTGCAAGCTTCGCTGTGGTGGAACCTTTCCTACACGCCTCTCGAATTGGACCTCCTCAACACTCGTTTAGCGTCGATCAGAAGAGTGGTCCCATAGATTCGGGTGATTTGTGATGGAAAGTAGGAAATACAGAAGTGTCACTCTCAGTCGGAGGATTCGACAGTCTCTGGTGCGGATAAGCTCCTACAGAGTCCAGCCGCGTCGGAACGACCCGCAAGCCAGACAAAGGTGACGTGTTGTGGCCTGGCTGGGTGCTGTAGGTTGGAGGATATTCAAGAGGTCATGGGTGGCAGCAGCTGAGCGGTCGTCGGAAGAGCCAAAGGCGCTGTCCGGGCCCAAAGTCCAATGTCGTCTGGTCAGAGATGAAACATACCACGGAACCTTGATACTACAGACAGACACGTGGCGTGATTGCTTCGCTCAGCTTGCGCGGCTCATTTTGGCGAACTGCCATCTCGTAGTTTTTGGCAACCTTGACAAAGCAACGTTTACTTCTTATAGCTTGGGATTGTCAGCGCATGTCCCGAAAGTGTCACCTCTTTTCACCCCACTTATTGCCACTTATTGGAGAGAAATGCCTAATTACGTGGCGGCTGGATGGTCGTCGATCCCCTAGAGCTGGAGTATTATGTTTTTCATCAACCAAAGGCGTACCTTGTATAGTTGGTCTTGTCTGTGTAGCTGAAGAATTACTGGGAAAGGATCGAGACATGCAGCAGGTAGTGTCTTGAATCATCCGTCGTCTGTGGCAAGGACTGAAGTCATGTTCAAAGCATTGTGACGTGTGTTGAGATGGCTGGGTTCCAATCTAATAGATTCTCGTGACTGAAAACCTATTGATTATAGTAAAATCCTTAATGTCTTGTAGGCAAGCGCAGGATTGATCCATAGAGTTCGCAGCGGTTCAAACCCACCTCATGAGAGCTGCACTTTGTCGCAGTGGAGGCCACGCAAGTTCGTTTCGATGCGCCGGCCGGCAGATAGCTGATGGCACGGTCCAATGACGGCATCCTGCGATGCCGGGAAAGGGAATCGAGACGTGAGCGTGACTCGCGTCGGTCAAAGACCTGAACGTGGACTGAGTGCCTCAACCGGGGCGCGAGCGTCGCTGTCGTAGCTGTGTTGGCGCAAGCCAGACATGGGCGCTGTACTCCTCGTGGGCTCCAAGAAAGGAAAAGACCGCGTGCCTAGTCCATGCACGTTGTTAAATGTAAATCAAGACCATTGCATTAGCTCGGACTGATTTCCCGACAGGATTTGTATCTCAAAGGCTATTTTGCAAAATTCGACTCGCAGACCTCGGCAACCATGGTTTTCCAACACGTGCCCGGCCACGTCAGCATCTCTACCCGAACCAACCAGATCGAAACAGTCTTACTACGCGACGAAGGCCATGAAGGACAGCAGAGGTAGCAGCACGCCGAGAGGTCCGGACGGCGAGATGCTCACGGCGGCCGAAGAACCGCTGCCGCCTCTCCGCGTCTCGTTGCACGTCACGAAGCCGTTGCGCTGCTCAGCGCCGGTGTGGGTCATTGCGCCGACGTAGCTGCAGCGGCCCCGGTAGTCGGGGTCGAAGACGACGCGATCTGGTCCGGGAGCCCCTGGTGGAAGAGGTGGCAACGTCAGCAACCGAGCCAGGCATGAATCGCGTTTGGCGACGTGGCACGCTGCGAAAACGGCCAAGACCGGAGACTTTCCGAGGTGAAGAGGATGAAAAAGAAAAGCAGAGAGTGAGAGACAAAGAGAATGACTGACGGAGTACGAGAAAGGGAGAGAGAGAGTCTGAGAGAAAGAAGAACACCTACTGCCTGAATATATTCCGGACGGTATGATGGGAAACTCCTGGAAAGGGCCGGTGGAGGTGAAGATGAGGCCCTCGCGGTTGTTGAAGCGGTGCGGGTACTGGCTGGTGCCGACCGACAGACTGTTCATGTAGAGGCGGCAGCCCTCGGCCGTGGCCTCTTCGAGCTGTCTGCGGGAGTAGCGCTCGCCGCCGCAGTCGACGGGTTGGATGTCGGAGGAGCCCTGGCGACGCTGGAGGGTCTGTTCGGCCAGTGGCGATGCTGTCGCGAAGGCGCAGAGGGCCAGGAGGAGGGTCGATTTGAGGCTGATCATGGTGATGGGCGAGTCCGAGGCGAGGTTCAGATGGCGAGAATGTACTGGACCGAGCACTGTGACGACCACAGGCGAGGGAACAGAACGGGGCTTAAGAAAGAAGACGACGTTGAAGGCTGAGGCTTGTGGGGAGGGAGAGGTTATTGCTGTAACGGATTTGAGACGCCGAACAGAGTGGATTTATCTGGGAGAAAAGGGCCGGGCCGCGATCACTAATACCATGGTAGGTTTGAGACTATGACACCTGCGTGGTTCGACGTTGTTGGATATAGATGTCTTGTCAAATGTACTACTCCGTAAGCGCGGATGCAGAGACGCCTGACTACGAGCGAGGTAGGGGAAATAATAGGAAGAGGTGGGACGTGGAAAGGGGAGGGAGACACGCCCAGAACTTGGCCCGGCGCTGTGGTCCCGTCCGCCAAGTGTGCGAGCGGCGATTTAACCGACCAGAGCTTGTCCAGCTGAAGAAGCTCCGTCTACATAGACAAGAAGCATCGAGCCCAACGGGCTGGACCCTGGTTCGCCTGAAGAACCACGTATACAGGGTTTTCCAGCTGTCGGCCGAGGTTGACTCAAGTCATTCCACCTTGGGATAAGTCGAAAAGACTAACCAAAGAAACGCCAACGAATGAGAGAAACAGGGGCGACGTCCAGAAGTCAAAGTCACGTGCAAGTGAGTTGGCCAAATCAGGATTTTTCAGGTCGGAAAAACATAAGCTTAATCTCGTGGCAGATGGAGGCCGCCCGGCCGACGGCGCTCCACTGACTAATCCTCTTTGGGATAAGCCCCTCCTTTCCTTTTTTTTCTTCTTTTTGCCTTTACGTATCCTTTTCACAATTCCACCTGCCACCTGGGCAAGTGCTCGGAAAAGGCCGATATCCGCGCAGTGAGAACACCAAGACGGACTGTCCACCAACAGAAAGCCAAGTCAATCTTTGGTTTGCCAGGGTCTTTGCACAACATGCACGACGAGATCTAACTTACAGCTACCCATGTAGAGGCTTGCGCGTTCCTGTGCCACGACCGACTGCGCTGTCTTTCAAGCGCCTGCCCAACCTGCGATAATCAGTACGTACCCAACGTATCTTATCTGCCTCTGCCTACCTACGGTATCCGTACTGCGCAAGCCTGCTTACGTAAGACACACTGGGCGCTTTACCACGGCACATGACTAAGCGCTGCCCCGAAATATGGATCTGTAGTATCCATTGTAAGCGGTACGTACCGCAAAACCGAGCTGTGCGACTGCGACCATGGCGACGTCAGTGAGGCCACAACCCCTCCACGTGAGCTTGCGCTGTCTGTTCAAGTACCTCTCAAGGTCAACATCTAGACTCACCACCAGCGCTCCCTTTCCTACTCATCGTCGCTCCTTTACCCTCATTTTCCCAGTTCAATCCTCACATACGCCTGTCTGCATGGATCCGAGCCCCGCCGTCGCGGCTCTGCCCGCATACAAAACCCTCGATGCCTTCATGTACCCTTATCAACGGGGTAGACCAGTCTCGCCTGAGAGCCTAGAGAAGGAGATCGATGCTGTGGTAAAGGCCTTTGTGGACCTCGCCAAAAAGGCCGAATCCGAGCTGGAGGACTTTCTCTGGGACACTTACAACGCCATCTTCACCGTCGCCAAGGGGACCCCATACTCCCGCCAGGCGCCCCTCGTCCAGTTCATGTACCGTCTGCGCGAGACCACCGCCACCGGCTCCGGCGACCAGGCTCTTCACATCAAGGAGAGCGTCGTGTGGAAAGACCTGCCAACGTTCGGCTGGGTGGCCCGCGATCTCTTCAACTTTGGCACGCCCATCTTCCCCACCCTTGTGCCTGCAGAACCTGCGCTGACTGTACTCTAGACCTCGTCAACGCCGGGGAAGACGAGAAAGCCCACAGCTGGCTCAACCTGAACCACTTCCTCGCCGAGCTCTACGGCCGCGCCGAGCTCGACGGCTCCACGCCTCACCCCTTTGACTTCTCCAACTTTGCCGTCTGGACCCTGCGCGACGTCTTCGAGGTCGAACATGCCGAGGGCACCGACCTGGGCCTCGCCGGGCTCGCCGCCTTCCACTGGCTGGAGCAGGGTCTGATGAACTTTGCAGAGCTCGCGCAAAACGACTTCAAGCTCGAGGGCAAGGTCGGCGCGCCCGGAAGCAAGTTTGCCGACAAGAACTGGAAGGGGTTCGAGGTTGACAGGGTCAACGTGTGGGCTGCCGGCCTCAAGCAAATGGCGTTTGAATCGGACGCTGCCATGGCCGCTGAGAAGGTGGCCGAGGCAGCCAAGGCGGTCAAGGACGCGACAGACTCGGAGGCGAAGGAGGCAAAGTGAAGCTGAGATGAGGTCAACTAATGACATGATGGAAAAAGGAACTTTTAATGAGCACGGCGGCGAGCATCACCTCTCTGTACGAACTGAAATGGGGTGAAAGCCAGCTAGAGTAATGACGACAAGAGTCCATTCGCGATGAGGGCTCAGTCGCTGCAGAGGAACAGCTTCATATTGCCACGTAGCCAAGTATTGCACGCTTGCTTCAACCACCTAGTTCGCGATCAACACTCTCCTCCGAACCCTCTTGAAGCTTCCACAGCGACGCGAATACTCCGTCTTTCTCCAGCAACTCTCTTGGGTTCCAAAACTCGTCGGCAGCTCCGTTCTGCAGCGTGACAACCTTGTCAAAGTCGAGAATAGCCCGAAGGCGATGCGCCACGACGACAACAGTCCAATCTTTGAACTCGGTCCTGATGAGCTCCATGACAACCTCTTCCGTCGCCTGGTCCAAACTAGACCATCGTCAGCAACGCCTCACGCTCAAGGTCCCCTTTGCGACAGAAGCTCACTCACCTGCTCGTCGCCTCATCGAGCAACGGGATCTTGCCCTTTCTCAACATCGCCCTCGCCAGGCAGAACAGCTGCTTCTGCCCGGCGCTCAGCCAGTCCGTGTTCAACTCCACCTCCAACCCGCCCTTGTCCTCGACCAAACCCTTTAAACCAGTCTTATCCAGCGCCGTCCACAAATCCTCTTCGTCTCGAACTTCCCACGGGTCCAGGTTGCGCTTGACAGTCCCCGGAAGGAACAGCGCATCCTGCGGCAGCGCCACCACGGCCCTCCGCAACCTCTCGATCGGCACATCATCCGTGTAAACCCCGTCAACCACAATCCCTCCAGCACAATCATACAGCCTTACGAGAAGCGCCAGGATCGTCGACTTGCCGCTTCCCGTGCGTCCGCAAATGGCATACTTCCGCCCGGGTTCAAACGTCACGCCAAAGCGGTCGAGAACCCACTTCCTGCCATCCTCGACGCCGCTCCCGTCGGGCTCGGGAGTGTAGGGTTCCTCGTCGTACGTCATGGAAACATCCCGAAACGAAATCTTACCCTCCGCAGGCCACGATTCAGGCACTCGCTCGCCGAGCCCGCCGCCTCGCTCGGAGGGCGTGGTCCTCTCAAACTCGCGGATCCGCGCCACCGCGCCCAGGCTCGTTTCCAAGGTTGCCCAGTACGTCAGCAGCATGGTCAGCAGCTGCCCGAAACCCATGACGCTTACCAGCGCGACGCCGAGCAGGCCCGCGTCGATGGTGGTGCGGAAGGTCACGGCGAGAGTGACGAGGAGGACGGCCAGGCCGGCGACGGTGAGGTTCAGGACGAGGAGGAGCCACTTCTGGAGCGAGTTGAGCATGTAGAAGGCGCGCTGGGAGCGGTCTAGGTGCGTGAGGTTTTCGGCGCGCGCGGCGGGTGTCCGGGAGAGGGCGCGGATGGTGACGAGACCTGCGAAGGAGGCGATGAAGTGCGAGAAGATGGGGGATTTGGACTCGAGTTCGAGGAGGCGGATTTGGCGTGATGTTTGGAGGTAGATGTGCTGGATGATGTAGAGGGTGATGACGAGGAGGGGGATGGCGAGGGCGAAGTAGCCGGTTGCGATGGTGGTGAGGACGAGTTCGGAGACGGCGAGGGTCATGTCTGTTGGGATTAGAGACGATTTGGGAGTGGAAGTGGTGGACTTACAGTCAAAGGTGAGCATGAAGGCCAGCGGGAGGGGGAGGTCGACGAGGTTCATATCCTGGCTGAAGCTGGGGGGTTGGTTAGTTGCCAAGTCGGAGATGGGATGGCAGGCAAGGGGTTACCGGTTGACGATGACGCCCGTGTCTGTTTTAACGAAGAAGGACATGGGGGCTCTGGATTATTGCATCAGCTCTGCATCGTGAGTTGACGGGACGTGAAGTGAAGCCTACGCGAGAGCGGCCTCGAGGACGCCAAGATGCAGACCCTTGGCCGAGTGAGGAACAACGACAACGAGGAAATAGCTTTCAGCAGATATCAGCATCGGCGACGAGGCATCCAAGCGGCGGGAAACTCACAACGTTTCCAGAAAGACTGAGAGTTCCGTCAACACGCCCCAGAGAACGTAGACGCCAACCCACATGCCCAGGTTGTCTCGTCCACCACTGCCGTCCGCCACCCAAAACTTGACCCAGAGGCCTATCGTGCCATCAGCTTTTGTTATTATGTGAAAGATGGGAGTTTCACTTGCGTTGCATCGTCCTGCAGCCCATCTGGAACAAAACCATGGCCAGAAACAAGAATAAGGAGGACACCCCCATCGACTTGATGTAATACAGCAAAGCGCTCGTGTTGGAACTGCCCCGACTCTCCGGGGTTTCGCCTTTTGGCTTGGGCATCTCATTCTGCTTCTTCGAGTCATACTTGATGTCAGATGCAGATTCAGACGGCTCGTCGTGTCTGCTCTGCTGCGTCACGCGGAGTTTGCCGACGTATCCTCCCGTCTTGCTGAGCTGCTCGTACGTCCCCGCTTCAGCAATCTTGCCGTCGTCGAGGGTGATGATCTGGTCTGCAAAGGGGAGCCATTGTGCTACAGCCTTCAGTCAGCACGCCGCTTCACGAAATCCGGGTGACTGTTGAGGGTTACTTGCCGTTGTGGGTGGCGAAGAGTACCGACTTCTTCTCATCACGCAGCAGTCCGCGCGGTCCAAAGAGTGCGGCGAAGCATCTCGACGCCGTGTTGGAGTCCAGGCCTTTGAGGTTGTCGTCCATGATGATGAGTTGCTTGCCACTGTACACGGATCTGGCGAGGGCCTATTTCAAGTTGGTGAGCATTCGGTCACTAGGCATGGAAAGGGATTCGAGACGTACGATGCGATGTTTTTGGCCTCCGCTCAGGGCACCGCCTGAACTTCCGACAACGGTCTCATCTCCCTGTGGAAAAGACCTCAGGTCCTCTTCCAGCTGGCAGGCTTTTATGACACTGCGATAGAGGTCTTGGTCAAACTCTGCGCCGCCAACAATGTTCCTCTTGATGCTTTGGTTGAGGATCCACGGGTCCTGGTCGCAGTACGCCACGTCGGATGTCGAGTGCTCGACTACTCCCGATATGCAATATGTTTCGCCAACGAGAGACTTGAGCAACGTGGACTTGCCCGAGCCCACGGGACCGACGACGATGGTGAGTGTCGATGGCCTGAGTGCCAGGTCGAGGTTGTGTAGAATGGTCGTGTTGGGGTTCCAGCCGAATGAGCCCTGAGAAACCCTGATCAAGGTCTCGGAATCTTTCCGGTGTTGTCTGCAGTCTACTCTTTGCTCCTCGAGAAGAAACTTCTGAATCCGGTCGAGGCATCCAACTGACGAACCTAGATTATTGGGTATCGTGACGAGTTCAGACACGGGCTGGATCAGGATGCCGAGCAGACCGAGCGAGGTAAAGGCCTGCACGACGTTGAGCCGTTCGCCGTCGGACAGGTTCTGCGCGATGGCGTAGACGGCCAGAGTGATGGAGGGAGTCATGATGGACGGAAATTGACCTGCAGCGCGTCAGTTTCTCTCGCTCCAAAGCTTCGGGAGGCTGCTCACCAACGAGGACGTTGCCGATCTGCACCCGTCTGAACTTCTTGGACTCGTCCAGCTCAAAGGCCCTGAGACCTTGAATCCGGTCCTGCACGACGTCGCTGAGACCGCTCATCTTGACGCCCTTGATCGCCCCGATGATGTCGGTGGTGATGCCCACGCGCCTCTGGATGGCCTGCATCCAGCTGCGCTGACGCGGAGGGACCATATGGCCGACCTTGAAGCTCACGAGTACGCTCGCTTTGCTCCATCAGCTACAGGCTACCGGGTATATGAAGCAGGTGTACTTACAGACTGCCACGATGATGGGAGCAATGGACACGGCGCCGAGCTGGCTGCTGAGAATCCACAGCGCAAAAGCCGTCTGCAGTATGTTGGGCACGATGGCGACGCACCACTGCGCAGCAACCGTGATGCGCTCGACCTCGGTGCCCATTAGAGCCACAGCCGTCTGCGAGGTTCCCGTTTCGGCGCGGAGGGACAGCATGGTGTCGTACACGATGGCGATGAGGGAACCCCTGATGAGCGTGAGGAGGCGGTTGACGAGCTGCGCCGACCAGAGACTGGATACCTTTTTCTTTCGTTAGCAGAAGTGATGATGTCTAGGATGAGGGCTTTCCTACCGCGTTGCCGGTGTAGACGAGCGCGAATGCACCGATGAGGGCGTAGCCATCTGCCGGGGGTCTGGTGTAGTAATTCTGGATGTAGGTGATTGTCGTCCGCACGAGCAGGGCCTGCGAGAGGCTGAAGGTCACCATTGCGAGTCTCGGGATGTGAATGATGAGGAGTTCCGGCCAGAAGGCTTTGAGAACAGCTATCGCAAGGGAGTGCTTCTTGGCTTGGTCGACTGATGGGTAGGTCAGCTTGAACATTCAATGGAAAAAGGGATGGGCCTCAACGAACCGGTTCCCCAGGCTTCTTTGAGCTTTTCAAGCCCTCTTTCGCCGGAAATCCCGTCGTCTACGGGCTCGAGGTCATCCAACGTGAGGTTTCTCCGGTATCCCAGGCGCAGAAGGGCGTTGATCCAGAGCATCAAACTCTTGCCAAAGATGCCCGACACCTCCTCTCGGGTTGCTTGACCGGCTGGGAGAGTGATGTAGCCAGATTTGGCAAACGACTCGACGATAAGCAATACAAACTCCAAGCACAACTGTGCACCCAGTAGAACAGCAGCTACATGATCTCGTCCTACCTGGAACGTCGCCAGCCACTCTGTCCTCACGCGCACCGCGTCCGCGAGGACCGTCAGCAAAAGGAACGTCTGAAGCAGAGGTGACGGCGCCCGAGATCTGAAGTGTTCGAGTCTGGAAATGAAGAAGAACAGAACGCTCGTCAACAACGCGAGAACGTCGGAGGCGCAGGCGAGACGGCCTATGCTGCGGACAAGTTTTCGTCCGTGGATGAGATGCCATACAAGAATGCCAATGTGGACTCCGGCAAGAAGAATCCAAAGTATCTACAGGCACACCAGCAAGCAATTCACAAACTTCAATGGCTCTGTACGCTAAAGACAACGAACGAGTTTGACGGCCAACAAGGCCGAACCTCTAGCCACGACAGGCCTACCCGACAACTGCCACGCGCGTAGCAACCCACAAACAAAGGCGACTGCGCATGGCAGTAGCAAGAAGAAGACCTGCTCGAAGCCCATACTGAAGTCGACGGGCCGAAAGCAGCCCGCGTGCGGAGCGAGGATGATACCGTTGAGGCTCTCGTCAGGACAGGCAGCAACCCCGAAGGGCGTCTCTCCGATGCCGAATATGCCCATTTGCAATTTGCAGCGTACTCGAATGGCGTGGTATAGAAAGTTGGGTGGAATGTCGACCAGCACGTTCGTCTTGTTTTTTAAACAAAGCCCGACGTTTTACGACTTTGTCTCAAACTTGCGTGAGATGCGTGAGAAGATGACGCAAGGAAACGTTCGCGACGCAAGCAGGCCAGCACACGTCAACAGGAGTCCCCCCGATCTTACGAAGCTCCAAAGATCCTGCACTCGGGTGCCTGTCAGACACACCACCCCCGGCGAAAGAAACCGGCCGTTCATGGCTCGCCGTGTCGTGTTATCGCCTGCTGACACAGGGCGTAAGCAGCGGCCTCATCCACCTTGCCTGAACAGGCTGACCGGGGTCCGGGGTGGCCGGTTTGGGACGCCGGGCGAGGGAGGTTGTCGGGATGACACGGCGTCGTCGGCGGCGATCGGAAATGCGTGGGCTGTGAGGTTCGTGATTCTATGGAACCGAGTTACTGCGCTCACCCAATGGATAAATCGGTCTTGCAAAGTGCCGAGAGTCTTGTTGCTAGTAGTCTTCTGAACAGAACAGTCGACACCAGCAAAAGAGTGCGTTCCCAAGGGGATCCAGATGGATTTCGGCGTCGGCACCTATGCTGCGCCGCAACGATGCATCGACTCCTCTGAAGTAGACTGAACTCCATCAGACGAGAGTTTCCAGAAACCAGGCCTCGAGTATCACTCATCTGTCACGCATAAACATCAAGGACGAGCTGCTGTTTTGCAGTAGGTCACCGAGTCAGACTCTCACTCACATCTTTTGAGCTGTTCAACATCTAAACAATGAATTTGCCTCCCCAAGCTGTAAAACATGGCACTTGGGATGATACTTCAGCTCGAGTAGTCAGCGTAATCTGCTGCGTTGTCATTGAGTGGTCTTGGAAGACGTGAAAACCCCCGTCCGAAGGTCCGAACATACTGTTGCTTGGTCTAATAACAGTGTTGTTCTAGGTTTAGTAGGTATGGTAAAACATGGACAACACCACATATCATCAAATATTCACAGTACACTACGTTCTGAGATATCTCATTATGTACAAGTCCTACCTGAGTAAGACAGATCTACACAGTTTGCAGACCCAGCATCGTGATCGTTACTATTAACATTGAAATTTATGTCTCCAGGAACTACGAGGTATAGACTGTATAGTGAATAGTTTGAGCACCCCATGGGAGCACAAGAGGTCGGAATGACAACATCAACCAAGTCTTCAATCTCACGGCTTACACATCAAAAGATGCCGACTTTAACATCGTACTTCAATAATTCTGATCATGTCCGTTAAGAAGACGTTGGAAGGCGAGGAGTCCGCACGCTTCTCACGGTAGAAAATGTCATACGCATGGTATACGCCAGCTCTCTACGCCATATATATCAGCGACGCGCATAGCTCCCCGTATGATGTATCACAAGATTGGTTATTGTGGGAGGGCGAAAGAATATGTCCTCGCTCGTTGCAGGCTGCAACTTGCAGCAAGTGTGAAATATGTCGATCAAAGAGTCGGGAACAACCAAGCGACTTGGTATCCAAAAGGTACAGCTTTCTTGTTCTAGGTTGATCTTGATGACGATAGCGGCTTGGATGTCAGAAGTTGAGCTTTATCTCACGGCTGCTCTCACCCTCAGGCGTGACGACTGTCCTCGAGCAGATTACGATACTCACTCGCTCACGTGGCTCATTCAAAAGCGCGGACGCCCAAGATGAGGAGCAATACAATTGCAAACGTCGCGGAGAACTATGCAAGCTCAGTTGTAGAATTTTCCTTCTTCTAATCAACATCACAACCTGATTTAGACAATCCGAAATGTAACCACACCAGACTCCTCGGCCGTTGCCAACCAGACCTCCCATAGTAAATTCTAAGGTGCCTGTTGGGCACCGAAAGTCCAGCTGTTTCATTTCTTGGAGAACGAAGGTGTCATTGGGCGTCTGGCCTGCTCTCTTAACGCCCATCGCGAACGTGGGCGTTCTTCCTTGGATACGTGGGTACTTCGAAAGTTCAAGTGACTTTGCCACGGTCTTCACAGGCAAATGACAACACCTCATCCTCCTCGGTGACCGCTTCAGATATAAATGACCCTTCCGGGCTTCTTTGAAACGTCAAAAAGAACCACCATATTGCCTGACCTTCTCATCAACATCCTTTCCACCCTCCCACCCTCTGTCTAAAGCTCCAAGATACATCACGCGTTTTGAGCCGAAACTTACCTCCGTATAAGCGTTGGATTGAATTCCACTTCAGAACAGGTGTTTATTGCCACGGCGAAGTCTGAAGTTGAACCATTCTCACAACTTCAGGCTCTGGTGGGCATTTCTTAGGCGAGGCGTTGAGAGCGCCGCCGAATGCATAACAACGAGCTCAAGACAATGACCTCCACTGCTGGTTCAGAACGGCGAACGTAGACGGGGGGCAGGTCAAGCACCCGCAGGGAGACAGCCACTCATTGAGATTGATTGATTGATCCTTAGGATTTAGAAATGGGCACTGTTGATTTTCCACAAAGGAAGAGACATCACCGGGCTGAGGATTTGACATAAGGCCAAGGTGCAACCCAGGCGTTCCGGGCTTGATGAAGAAGTTTAGTCTTCCACAGCATAAGATCATCTCAGAGCTTCAGCGTCACTATATCTGTCTAGCTGTTTTTCATCACTGAAGCTATGCGCCTGCTGTTACCTAGTGCAGCTCGGCTTGCCCGATGATGTGCTCAAAGGCGACGGGGTCTCAGTCCGTCTCATCAATGACTTCTGCCAAGTCATACAATATACCATGTTTACTTTCCAACTTGATTAACAGATGAAATAACGAGACTATGTGAGTGAATATGCGTAGCTTGGAACTACATTTCGCTGTCAACCTAAGATATCGCAACTCTATTTTTGACTCACATAGTGTTCGGTTCTTCATCGGCGGACAATGTCGAGCATTTACGCTTAAACCGATTAAAGTACAATCCCCTCGCAATGACCCTCTCCTAATTTTACCCACACGCTACCGAGTCGTGATAAGAGGTGTCGCTGATCATCATAGACAAGTGGAACACTCCCCAAGGAGAAGGGCGGACAATATCTGCGCTCTCATGAGCTACTTCGTAAGATTGCGCCACCTCGAGATTCCCAGCAACCCAACAACCGACATACCGCAAGCGACTGACGTCTGATCGAAAGAAGCCGACAATGTCAGCTGTCAGATTTACACGTGAACTCTCATGCTGCTAGTCTCCGGGTCCATCCGAGCCATCTTCAGAATCTCATTGGCGCGCGTCGATGGCTTCTGCAACTATCCCTGACCCTTGACCAGGCCCATCCCCATGCGAACCCCAGATCTAGACGGCAACACGCGGGGAGGGTAACATTACTCTCGGGCGAGCTTTCGACCGACTCAGCAGTCAATTTTCCCACGCGCTATGAGGTCACATTGTCCGTTACGAGCAAGCTTAACGGCGGACGATACCCCAGACGCGCCAATAATCACAATAATCACGATATAGTACTTGCACATGCCGCCAGCTAACCGAACATGGCCAGTCTACCGGCTTGGAGTGGATTCCCATCATCTGTCTACGAGTCACGAAGTTCAAGGAAACCTTGGTTCCGCGCGCCGTCATTTGAAGTGTTGGTGATGGCGATGACCGACGATGCCTTGGCGCAAGTGACCCCTCTTGAAGCAGCTTTGCTCTCCTGACGACGAGGTATATAAGCTTCCCCGCGAGGTGACTGATGTGACTGACGGTGAAGCCGCCCAGCCAAGAAGTCGTCAGCTCCCGTCTGCCTCTCTTGTCCATACCCCAACAGATTCACGATCTCGTCTACAGTCGGCCAGTATGAAGTTCCTCACCGCTGCCGTCGCTGGTCTCGCGAGTCTCCTGTCCGTTCAGGTCGCCGCCAGCCCCGTCCCGACTCCGGTCGAGGCCCGTCAGGCCACCGGGACCATCTCGAACAAGGTCATCTTCTCTCCTCCCACCGATGCCGGATGGGTCGACCCTCGCGTTCTCTACGCCCGAACGATCCAGCTCACCTCGGGTAACCTGATCGCCACCTGGGAGAACTACTCGCCCGAGCCCCCCCTTGTGTACTTCCCCATCTGGCGCTCGTCCGACGGCGGAAACACGTGGTCTGAGATCGGCCGCGTTGAAGATACCGTCAACGGCTGGGGTCTGCGATACCAACCCTTCCTCTACGAGCTTCCCGAGGCCTTCGCCGGGTACCCTGCCGGCACCGTTCTGCTTGCTGGCAACAGCATTCCCACCGACCTCAGCAAAACCAAGATCGATGTGTACGCCAGCACCGACGGCGGCGTCAACTGGGAGTTCCTCAGCACCGTCGCCAGCGGTGGCGAGGCGCGTCCCAACAACGGCCTGACCCCCGTGTGGGAACCTCACTTCCTGTAAGCCGACATCTCGTCCCCCCCGCGAACCCTCGCGTTTTGCTGACGTTCACTTCTACAGCCTCCACAACGGCGAGCTCATCATCTACTACGCCGACCAGCGCGACCCCAAGTACGGCCAGAAGCTCTCCCACCAGGTCACCACCGACCTCGCGTCCTGGTCCGACCCCGTCGACGACGTCAACGACCCCAACAACTACGAGGCCCGTCCCGGCATGCCCGCCATCGTGAAGCTGCCCGACGGTGTCTTCTTCTACGCCTACGAGGTCTGCGGCAACGAGGGCTGCCGCGTGCACTACCGCCGCACGACTGACCCCCTCAACATCCTCGCCGCGCCCGGGACCCCCTTGGTATCCCAGCAGGGCACTCGCCCCGTCAGCTCGCCCTTTGTCGTCTGGACGCCTCTCGGCAGCGAGAACGGCAGCATCATTCTCAGCGCCGGGAGCCAGTCCAACATCTTTGTCAACCGGAACCTCGGTGCTGCGGACGCTTGGGTCGAGTACGCCGTGCCTCAGCCCAACGCCTACTCGCGCTCTCTCGCGCTGATCGGAGACGGTAGTCAGCTGGCCATTATTGGAGGTGGCAGACTGCCTCCTAGCAGTACGAATGAAGTGAGCATTAGTGTTGTTGACCTCGAGGCTCTGCTTGGACTTTGAACGTAGTTGTGGATTGGTAGTATGGTTGGTGTATTACAATACGAATAAACGCTTCATGATCATCTTGGCTACAGCTCTACGTGTACTCACTTGCCATACCGCTCCACGACCGTGACAACATCAAGAAGCAACCATGATGCCCACAAAAGCAGCAAAAGTGCACGCGGTAGCCAGCACACCAAATCCTCCCCCAGACGTCATCATCCTCCACCCAGAAGCCGAGCTCCCCGCCGTCTCCGAAGGAAGAGCAGCACCAGTAGTCCCGTTCGTCGTTGCCTCGGCTGGTTTGTTCACCAGCAGATACATCCCACCCTCAACGTACGCCGCCAGACTTTCCTCGCTCGGGGGGAAGTCGATGTCCGTGGTGGTTATCGTCAGCGGCGGAAAGCTGGTCGCCGTCACCGAGTACACCTCCGTCGTGTACACCGTGTCGTTGTACGTGAAGGTCGCGTTGACCCAGGTGAAGGAGTCCTGGGATCTGGGCGGGACGGCACCGCAGGCCGTGCTGATGTTGCCGTACGACGAGACGGGCACCTCGGAGAAACAGCCGAAACCGTGGTTCGCGGTGTAGTTTCTGCGCAGCAGGGTGTCAGCGAATATCCCACGATACACAGGATGCGGAAGCGAGTTGCAAGAACGCACTCTTGGCAGCACACGACCGCCGTCTCCCCTTCCTCGAGCGCCTCCATGAAGACGTTGGCCACCGGGTTCGTGATCAAGAACGCGTCCTCGGGCCGTCTCGTCACGACGGGCGGGACAAACATGCCCGAGGAGCTGACCTTGCCGTCGGCGCCCTTGGAGGCGACGCCGACGGTGGTGTGGCCTTCCGGACACTGGCTCGCCGGGGAAAAGTACGCCATCTGACCCAGTCCCGTGAGCCCGCCCTTGGTCAGGTATTCGGAGAACTGGGCGTCGAGGAGGCTCCCGGAGGCGTGGCAGTCCCCGAGGGGGATATGGTCGCAGTTGTTGGACCACAGATAGGAACCCCAGGCTTCGTCCCCCGAATCGTCCGCCTTGAAACCCAGGCGGACCGGCACGGGTGTCGTCGTGCATGCCGGCGGCGCCGTGAAGACGGTTGTCAGTGGGCCGATGTTGGAGAAGGCGATTTGGGAGAGTTCTGAAGACGGCATGTTGGGCGGCGGTGGCTGAAGAACTGGAGATGCTGTTTTCCTCTGACTTGATCGAAGTGTAGGAATACCTGTTGGCAGAAGTCGTATGTGTGTGCAAGCTGAGATGGACAATGTTCTCTTTTAACTACAACTTAAGCTTGAAAGCTATCGTGCGTCGTGTACAATGAGGCGAAGCTGTCTGCATAACCGCGTAGCGACTGGTCAGCTCGCCAGATGACCCTGGTCTAGTAGGTCGAGTCTAGACTTGGCTCTCGAAATGTACGCACAAGTCGGGCAATGCGCCCATGTCATCTGGCGCGACGACGTTGCTTCTTTGGGCCGCCAACCGCTGTGCCGCATACCACCGAGCGTCGTCGAGCGTCGTCGAGCTGGCTAACGCTGCACAGCCCGCGTGCCCAAAAGGTCCGGGGAAGTTCAGTGGCGAATCATACCCATGCTCGATTTCGTCTCGGGCGATAGCTTCACCAAGGTCCGTCTGGTCAGCCCAGGGCTGAAGGTGCGATGTTTACCACGTCGGACTACGTACGTGTCACACGTCAATAGTCGTTTCATTGGCATTGTCCTAATCACCCTCTGAACTGGACTGTTCTCTTCAGCTGTCATCACATACAGAAGTGTCTTTGATATGCCGACTGTAGCAACGCGGAGCCATACGAGGCAGCCAGAAAGTGAGAGCTGCACGTAAATGTACGAGCTCGTTGTAAGTGAGGGTGGCATTTTGTCGTGAAGGGACTGCGGACCGACTTGGTCCAAAACTGGAGTGGAAAATCTTTTTCTTTATCAATAACAAAAACAGAACCTGCTCGACCTCATCATAGTCTTCGTAAATTTGAGGGGGAAAAAATGTCAAATCGTCAGATGGCGTTGCCCGGCCGTCTACAATGAGCATCGCTCAGAAGTCGGACATCATTCATCTGCGTTCTCCTCTGGTCTCCTGGCGTAGATCACCCATCTAGATATGCGTTAGCCCTCTGTTCAAAATGGACAGATGATCGAGCGACGAGCAAAGCATGCTCCAAGTGAATGATACCAGGGACGCGGGGGGAGTGACTCACATGGGGCAATAATGGTGTATGCTCCTGTCCTTCCACTCTTTTCTCACTTCAGCGATGAACACTTGAACCTCAAGACTAGTCCAGCCAAGAGCTCTGGTAAGTGCCGCCATAGTCCAGGCCTCCAGACCCTCTCCGGCATTCTCAAGAGCCCAAATTCCGAGCTCCTTGTAATGCGGGTCCTTTGGCCATGGTCCGATGGGCCATTTGAACGGGACAACCGTTACATCGACGAAGCCGACGGCCTTCAGCATAGGGATCAGGTCGGGCACGTTAACAAAGGCTTGTCCGAGAACTTGGAAGGCTTCTTCCAGCTTGTCTACCCACTTGGAGATTGCATGGCTTGGAGTCAACGATCCATCGTCCGATTGGGTGCGCAGGTGGCCCTCAAACAACTCGACATAACCACCGGGTGCAAGGCCGCTAGAACGGTCAGAGCTTGGTCTTGTCACCCCAGTTCCTGGGTCCGTGGCATGAACTTACTTGAACACCTGCTTCAAGAACTTGGTCCAGTCAGAGATGCTGGAAGTCATGCCGCGAATGTGGATGTAATCGAAAGGCTTGCTGTACGTCCAGGGCTGCTCGACATCGTCCACCTCGAAGGTGGCATTAGGTGGGACGCTAGAATGTGGTCAGTACAAGTAAAGAGAATGATGACGCGACGGAGCCGTACAATTTCGTCTGCACTGGAGTGAGATCGACACCGAGGACCTGTGACCTGCTCAGTTTGTGTACTTTCACATCTCATGTTGCAATGTGTAATATGTAGGGAACGAACCTCGGCCTCCGGATGGTCCTCGGCAAAATCCATGGCCCAGATTCCAGTACCAGTCCCGATATCGAGGACTCGCTTAACTCCCGAATCTTTTTCATTAGGAGGAGCAAGGCCCAGTTTGTAGTCCAAAGTCAGGAGGTAAAGGTTGTGCTGCAAATCTATGCCTGGTTTTAGTCATCTTCTTTCCAGTGGGTGATGAGAGTAGAACGAACCCAGCCTTTCGTTTTCCCTCTCGTCGTTGGGGTAAAGATACTCTATATGCGTGAGCTTTGGATATCGCAGAAACAGGACGTCGAAGAGGCCATACTCCCGTCTCTGTATTTGTGGTAGGTCCGCCCATTCTCCAGACGATGTTGAAGGATGGAACTAGCCAGGCTCGTGCTCGAAGATGCCAGGCTCTGCAAAACGTCAGAATGCCCTGTTGCGATGGACCAGCCAAATGCGTGTGCTTACTGGCGCTCTGTCGGACGCGTCGTCGTCGGTTACCTGAATCGGCGAGTCAGCGCCATCGTCCTCGCCAAGTTTCTTCAAAGCACCTCACGGCTTCGTTGGCCAGCTCTGCCTGCTCTGCCTCAAGCTCGGGGCCATGGGCTGCTGCTGCGTCGGCCGCATCGGTCACCGCGCCGCCGGCATGTGCAGCATTGTCAGCTGAGGCGGGGACCGAGTCCCTGACAGGCTCGGAGCTTTCGGTGGCTCTCGGGGAAGTACTGTTGTCGGTCATCGTGGGAGAAGTGAAGAGAGGACGTAGCAGAGCTGAACATGCCGTCGCTCAAGAAAAAGAGCAGCTGCGAACTATTTCTAACTGCACGGAGATTCTGGTCGTTACCCCTCTTCTCGGCTGAAGAAGACAATGCAGGACGGCGGCATGACAACGTGTTTGCTTGGTGGTCGTCTTGCTTCCGAGTTCCAACAGCAGCAGAAGCGGTTTTATCTGCAACGAGGTGGGTCAAAACTACATGGGACCGTTGGACCTTGAGCCGTGCGTCCAATCATTTTGCTATTCAGGCCGGCGAGATGTGCAATTGCAGAAATATTAGCGGCTGGTATTGTGACAGATATCAGAAGTTCCGAGGGTACCTTGAATGCCCTGCTACCAGGTCGTCGCCGATTCGTCCAGGGTGGCGCAATGGTATGCGTGAAGCTATGCGTGAAGCTGCAGGAGGAAAGAGAAAATAACCCCTGTCTCAGCTGTCTCAGGCCTTGTCTACAAGATCGCATCACGCATTGGTGCTTCCTGATGAACCCATTATCTTGGATGTGTACGGAAGACGCGGACTGCGGCAACGCCCCAAAGGCCAAAGGGGAACACGATACGAGCGTGCCACTCCAGTATCGAGAGTTGTGGTAAAAGTACTCTCAGGATTCAGGGGAGCGATCGGCATATTAATATGCTGTGCTCTTCCGCAGGTCCATGATTCCGAAGCATGGACTCAACGCGTACCACAGCAGTCCGTTAACTCGTTTCAATAACGTCCAGGCCCTCGGCAATTCGGAAGTTCATTGTTTAGACGCGATCGCGGTCTCATGTAGTTTAGAGTCGATGGCGTTCTCAACCACGGATTATAGAGAGCAAGTAATGATTGCTTTGTTTGTACAAGTATATTACAGGGGACTCAACTTACTCCTGGCCCAATATTAGTGCGTCGTTGGCTTTACGATTCGCCCAAGTCTGGCCCTTCTCCCAGGTTTCGCTTCAATCCTGCTTTCAGAGCAGGCACGTACACATGCTCATAGAGCACATTCTCTTTGACGTCTTACCCCCATTGGTTTGGCACCACGATGCTCTTGGATAGGGCGAAAGTTACTTAGTTGTTTGCTTCCTTTTACTCTGATCCATATTATTTTCGAGAGAATATATACTAACGTAGCTTCTGCTCAGAAACCTTGAGAGCGCACGTTCTCCTTGGATCATCGGCTTCTAGCGCATGTTCCAATGTTGTCATTTCGAGAAGCTCCCTAGCGTCAGTACGATACCGTACAAGCAAGGACTTTGTGTAGAAGACTTACAATCAGCCTTACAAATCATCCTGTCGTTACAAGTAAAGTCATTGATTCCGTTGACAACACAATCGTCTTCTATGACGGCGCTACCTGAGCTAAGGGTAACCTCAACTACGTTGTTGTCTTTATCCAGAGTCCAGACCGGATCTGTACCTAGGATATTAGCAACTCGGAGAGAGTGTCCGGGAACTGGGAAGAACACTTACAGTACACCCCGCTGCGACAGTCTTTTGGTACCTAGAAATGACCTGAAGTATAACACGTGAGCTTTCATACTAGACAGTCATATTGCACTGGGTGACTGACTTCCATTGGGTAGTCCAACGGCCTGGTCTGCAGTGGGCCAGTGGCTGCAAAAGCAGAAATACCGTGCGAAAAGCGCTTGATGGAAAAGATTTGCTGCCTTGGTAACTTCTAAAGAGAGTACTATCAGGCTTGAACTGTTGTTGTAATGAAATCGTAGGAAAAGGGGTTGAGTACGGGTTGTTCTGCAAAAATTGGGGATCTTGGGCGAAGGCGTTTATAAAACCCTGACAACGTCGCGACAATGATGCATTTTCTCAGTCTGCACACCACCAAACTACCATTTCATCAATTCAAGATACAATTTGAAGTGAGATGGAAATTGAAAGCAGTTCCGTGAGAAAACGCAATTATTGAAATGCGAAAGATTATGCGTAATCTGTCTGCTCACATGTCCTTTCCAGCAGTAGTGCTGTTCCGGCCCAGTGCGACAGTAGCTTGATGCTAGTTATAGTTTAGATGGTAAATCCGAGTTGAGGGAACCTATAGATCGACTCAGTCCGAACTCTATGGGGTATGATCTCTTCCGGCTGATGCCTACTGTGTGTGAGTCAAGATGCGTGGATATGGCTGCTGTCGCGACGGCCTCACGTACGATTATTTGACACAGCCTCATGTCGTCGCACCGCCCCGCTGACGCCGGGCTAGCCATTATCCGCCGAGCAATAGTCTACTCGATATACCGAAGACTCTCAGCTTCATATGGCTCTCATTTCGCCGCCGGGTCTAGAAAGAAGCTGCCGTATTGTTCACACATATCTCCCGCAAACGTTGCAGCTGCAGCTGCGTATGCTGAGGCCGTGTGGTGACATGTTCGTATGCTGGAGTTGGTTTTGAACAAGACAGACGGAATTGGGCTTGGTAATATATAGCCCATAGCAGATCACATAGTCCTTGTAACCTTAAAACGCCGGTACTGAAACCAGTTCGCTTCTTCCTGTCTTTCCATTAGACTATATATAACTCTAGCCTTGTCGCAGGACACACTTCTATGCAGGAAACGCGCCGCTACCTGGGACTCTACACTCCCAGAAGAGACTCGCAGTACCGTTGCTTCTGAATTCTCCAAGGAGAGACTCCGCGTGAGCAAAGCTGGTTGTGGGCATGTGAAGGGGTTTGGAGAGGGATCGAGTGAATGTTGGCCCCTATCTTTGAAGCTGACAGACTTCTTGGCCAACAAGAGACTTGGGAGCCTGTTTTTTGCATCAAAGATGCAGCCTGATGGCGATGAGAAGGCTGACTTAACATTGAAGAGCAACAAAACTTGCCTGGATTTAGACGTAGCTGATAACCGCGAACAATTTGTGCTCCACTTTACAAGTTCGTGAGAGTCTTCTTGCTTCCCCGAGAAGACTAATTATCATCGACATTCCCATCAACCAATAAAACTCAGACCAGGATCTAGCACCCTAAGAGGAGCCATCATACCGACAGCAGCACTAGGTCTACGACAGGTAAGACATACATCATGTCGCAAGCTATCAATGTTTGGCTTTAGTAGATGTCGGTACAGTTTTTCGGTCATCGCCATTCCACTGCTGCGCCAGAAGCCTCTTCGGTTTTGAACAGCGCTGGGCTACATTGCGACTTGGGTTTGTCAGACCAGTACCGCGAACATTGCTTACATCTGAAGGCAAACCCGTACCGAAGCTCTATTTTGTGACGACTGTTGGGTTGAGTGTCTCTGTACAAATTTCACGCCCTGTCGTCAAACAGAGTGGCTCTCCTGTGACCAACCTTGATTGCTTCCATCAAACGTTAACCTCTTAGGTGACGTTTATGAACTAATAATATCTAATGACGAGGCTACCTGCATTGTCAAGGTGAGATTATGGCCCCAAGACTCGTAAAGCCAGACTTTTAGCGATGTGTCTGAGCGTCCTACTTGTGAATGCGATTAGTGGAGGGAACATGGATAACTGAGAGATAGCGCTATTAGCTACACTTCTCTAGATTTGCGATGGACGAAAAACGACTTCGAGATAGTCGAGAGATGGTTCTTTCATGCTTCGTATTTCATTAATCTAGACGCTCGCCGCAGTGCAAATGCCAGTCTTCGTCTCTTGCAAGACGCTACACATTATTTTTGATTTCCCAGTAATTCCTGTCCCACCGTTGAATACGTGCCCAGAGTCCCGACCTGTACCGTCAAACCCGCGTCGCGATTCGTGCCGTTGGTCGATGCCTACTCCGTACACACCCAAGCAATCCTCCGCCGTATTATATCGTCCCCCTCTCAAATCTGCAGCGCGCCAAACGTCACGGCCGAGAGGAGCAGCGCACCGACCGTCAGTCCCAGCGTGCTGACACCCGCCGCCGGCACCCTGACACTCGCCGCCGCGTTCCCCGAGGCCGTCGAGCTCCCACCGCTCGCGGTCCCCGTCGCCGAGCTCTCGCCGTCATCGTCGTCGTCGCCCGAAATCACCGTCGCCGAGGCGCTCGCGTCGGGCGCCGAGTTCCCCGTGGCGGTCGCGCTGGCGTTTGCGTTTCCGTTGTCGCGGCAGAAGACGTCGGTCCAGCCGGCGCCCTGGTCGAAGAGGCAGTCCCTGAGGTCGGCGACGGGTTGGTCGAGGGCGATGCAGTAGAGGCCGCAGTTGTCGTAGTAGGAGACGACGTCGGCGTCCTTGCAGCACTTCTTCATGATGTCGGTGTTGTTGTTGCGGTAGGGCATGGCGCAGTTGCGGTCCTGGTTGGGCTGGTTGTAGAGGTTGGAGCAGATGGGCGTGGCGGTCGCCGAGGGGACGGTGGTGGCGGAGACGGCAGACATTGTCGCGGTGGATTAGGGATTAGAGGAATTAGATGGTGGTATTGTAGGTAGAGAGGGGATTGCTGGCGATGGTGATGGTGGACGCGGGTGTAGATTTGCTGGAGTGGAGAGAAGAGCAGAACGCGAAGGGCAGCAATGTGGATGAATGGCGTTTTTGATTCTTTTTCTTTCCCTTGGCAGCAAGCACAGCAGTCCAGTCCTATTTGAAGGTCCGTTATTTTGATCAACACGAGTAGTTCAGAAAGCTCCTCCAAGATCCTGATGGCTCCAGTCTGACGTGTGAAAGAAGCGCCCCGGGTGGCTTGCGAGGAGCCGATCCTATTAACATCGACGACGATGATTGGAAGATTCGGCTTCTGGCGTCGTAGTCGATCCCCCGTAATGGCGTGAACCAAGGCCCTTGGCTGGTGGGGACCAACGTCTTCTTCCTTTGACGGCAAGGGAGAAAAGAGGCACAGCCACGGCTGCTGGGCAACCGGAGTGTACGACAGGCCGTCGCTGTGCCACCGTCGTGTCGGCACTCTGCGTCCCGAGTGGCTCGCTGGTCCGTTTGGATGGGATCGTCAGCCATTCTCATCCCGTGGCCTGCGTTGGCTCGTGTCGAGTAGACTGCCCAGCGAACGCCCATCCAATGGCAGTCATGTTTGCCACGTAGAAAAAGGATGAATGGGCCGTCAACTGAGACTTGGGCCATGGTGTCTCTGTGATGGCAGTGCATCGAGCCACTCCCAACCTGACGCCGGTGGGAAGCGTCGAGGCATACGGATACTCTCCCCGCGACGATTATTCGGTTGATCGGGCAACACCGAGGAAAAACTTGCTTTTGCCGTCGCGTATGACTACCCAACCCTGGTTTCGCGTCCTCGTTTGTTCGACCCCGGTCGCAAAAGTCTTGGGGCATCTGGTGGAGTCCTCAGTCGCCAACCCCGAACTCGGCGTGGTTGCCAGCCATTGTCCGGTCCGAGGCTCCGTGTGTTCCGAAGGACTGGCCAGTCGGACCTTCCGGGATAATGTGGGTATTGCACGGACGCGGCGCCGACTGTGGGCCACAGCCCCGAGAGTCCGGACCGTAGTCGCCGAAATTCGGTCGGCATTTCTAGCCAGCGGTTGACGAGTACTCTCCTGGCACATGAGAAGCGGTCTCCACCAGCATTCCATTTCCAATGATATCCAATCTGTAAGGATATCGAGATTGGGGACTACTTTGATGTACCAGCTGTTGAATTAATCCTTGACCGAGTTCTTCTAACGAATCAACATTTCATTTCCCTACGCTGACATCAATCAGCACCCTTCTCAGTAGGATATCAACGCTTGCAGTGCACGGTTTCACATCTCATAACTTCTTTCATGTTTCCCGTTTCTGGTGCTTTCGCTTCAGTCGAACCAGTGGCCTAAAGTACTTTCATGGAACTTTACAACACATTCGAGAGATGGCGTTCTCGACAGAAAGGGTTCAATATCCGCGGTCTTTGAATTCGCAAATGGTTGGTCGAAGAAAATGTGCATTGGATATCTCGAGGAATAGCACTTACGTTAATGCCAGACCTGTCTTGGGAATTCAGAATATACGAGAAGCCAACTGTGTTCGAAGCCTTGCCCGTCGCTTCTAGGTTTGTACCTGCAGGTATTACGATCGAACACGATATGGAACACCTCAAGTCATTCGCATAGTAACTATGGCATTATGTTGGTGGCATGCCGTGCTCGGGATTATGTCATCAATTACCATTCACTGCCAAGCTGATTTTAGACATTCTTTGCTTTCTTAGCTCTTGAAAACTGGCAGCTGTATCCTATTTTACCCCAGTTAGAGTCTGGCGCATCATTCACTCAGTCCCGTCTGATGAGAGTAATAGGCATGGCAGTCGGTCACGTCATGGCAGTGGCGTTTGAAGTTGGTATGGCACAGCGCATTCTACTTATGAGCATACTTGATCTTCGGGGTAATGGGTGGTTTGGGTTCCCTTCAAGAATGGGCATGAGCACGGGAAGAGAGCTGCTTATTAGAAAACCTCGTGTTTGGCTTTGAGTTGTTGAGTTTCATCAAGTTTTCGAATTAACTAAAAGCCTAGCAACTCTACTACCCAACGTTTAGCATTGAAGAAGAAGACAACAATGTTATACTTTGAATGATTGGAACTATTCTCTGTCAGAGTTAAATTGGTTGAAAGTCACGGCCCGAATTGCCAAGAATCAGCATTCTTGACAGGAGATGTCATGCAGTTCAAACTTGAACAGTTCTCCTAAACAGATGCCCATTAGAGGATTTAAACGTTTCCAAATAAGCTGCTTCTTATCTGACTGGGAAAAGAACAACTTATAGAAGTTGTACGAGAAAACCCAATTTCTAGTGTGCCACGTTCTTTCTCTCAATCATACCTCTTACTACGCCGCCATTGCAATTTAGAAAAGAACTCAAGTATGCCTGACTTACTTGGAGATACGACCAAGATCTTAAGGCAGTTTGTCGGTTCTTTAATGCACAAATGTCGAAACAGAGGCAGCGAGGGTTCCGCGGTGTTGATTCACATCCATGCAAAAGGCCCCACTTAAACTCCATTAGGAAGGCCAGATTTCATCATGATCTCACGCCCTTCATGCCAATAATCTCAGCTACGGAATCCGCTAGAACGACTTGGAAGTCCAATCTTTACAACAAAAACATCATTTATAGCAGCGCCATAATTCATATCCAGCTTATCATCAGCAGCACCCAGATATCCAGTTCCCACCATCGCCACCATGGCCGCCCGCACCTACCTCGCCTTCCAACACAACGCCAAACTCACGACCCTCAAGACGCTCGTCACCGCCGTCCGGCCCTTTACAAGTCTCGAAGACGCCAATCGCCAGCTGTTCAAAGACGGCATGGAAGCGGACCACGTCGTCGTGACCGAGCAGACCATCTTCCACCCGCAGGGTGGCGGCCAACCCTCCGATGTCGGCTCCATGACGAGCGCGTCCGGCGCAGAGTTCACCGTCGCCAGCGCGCGCATGGACGCAGTCGCGGACGGCCAGGTGCTGCACTTTGGACGCTTCAAGAACCAAGGCCGGTTCACGGCGGCCGAGGAAGCAACGCAGGAAATCGACGCGGAACGGCGGCTGCTGTACTCGCGCTACCACACCGCGGGCCACGTTCTCGGGGCCGCGGTGCGGCATCTGCTGGAACGCGACGTAGAGGGCTTCGACGAGCTCAAGGCGTCGCATTTCCCCGACTCGGCGAGCTGCGAGTTCCAGGGGCTGATTGACGGGAAGCACAAGGACGCGATCCAGGGGAGGGTGGACGAGTACCTGGCCGGGGGGATGCCGGTCAAGGTCGACTTCTGGGACGAGGAGGAGTTCCGGAGGAGGGGGTTGGAGCGGTCGATTCCGGACCGGAGCCTGGCGCCGCCGGGGGGGAAGTTCAGGGTCGTGGAGATTGTGGGCGCCGAGGTGTATCCGTGTGGCGGGACGCATGTCGACAGCACGGATTTGTGCGGGGAGACGACGGTGAGGAAGATTTCGAGGAGTAAAGGCAAGTCCAAGGTTAGCTATGTGCTGGCGGCGACGGCGTAGAGGCGCGAGAGGGTGTGGTGGGCGACGTATGATGAACAGGATAAGAATGAGAAGATGAAGCATCATTATGATTGTCGTGAATCGTGAGATGACGAGTCTAGTCTAGTCTATCGAGGAAAGCCATCCATCTTTTCGTGTTCCATCTTACAAGTCCATATGCCTCCCATGGGCCATGTTTACAATGTCCTCTATCGTGTATCGTCTATGCCCTCAACAAGGCGATGCCCGAAATAGCTCGATCGTCACCGGAAAAGAGCTTCCTCTTCTCCTTGCCATCCATATTACACCGTAGATGCTACCCCCAGATCGCCAAAATACACATGCCCGTTCCCCGAGTCAAGTTTCACACCAATGGCCTCGTTTAGATGTCTGACCAGGATCTCAAACCTGTCTCCCTCCGAAGCATCCAACAAGCCAGTCTCCGAGTCGATGATGTCCGGTGCCTCGGCACGTGTGGGGCCGTGTTAATCGAGTGGAGCCGGGCCCGGCTCTCAGTGGAGCCCCCACCCCGGCCTCGGTACAGCGTTTCAGGGCCGCGCCGGTCTCGCTCCGTGGGATGATTCCTTTCGTGATCGCATTTCGACACGTTGGTGAAGCACATTTCGTGGGCTTCCATCTAGTAAACTACATTCTCAAGTTGTGGGCTCTTTATTCGAAGGGGAACGAGAGCCAGCATCACACTTATGCTAGATGGCAGGTTCTCCTCCACTTCTGTCTTGGTCTATCTTTTTGTCTACGTACGCAATCAGTCCAAGATCATGGGCACTGTGGAGGGATTTAAGATCAACGAGCTCGTTAATCGTGCAGTACCCGTATTGGGGCGGGGCTTGGTGCATGAGATTCCCATGGAAATCTCAGTCTCGTAGATCATCGGAGCTGAGGCATCTACGCACTGGTTTCACATGGGCTTGATTCAATCCACAATCTTATCCTGTAGACATGAACGTGTTTTTGACCTGACTTCATTACCCAGAGCAACCTCCTCTCCTATGGCACTGACGCACTACACGGCATCGTCCTTCCCATTGACACCTTTGACCACAGACACCGTCTCATGCGCATTAATCACCCTCCTCTTCTCCTCCCGATGCGCCAGGAACGTGAGTCCGCTGGTCCACACCATCAGAGCAACAGAGCTAGCGATCATGGCCCACATACCCCTCTGTCTCGTCCGTCAGCTCTACCACACGACACCCAGCAGACATCAGATACAACTTACGGTAAACCACGGCGCCATCGACGCGCCGTAAAAGACGATGCTCCACCACGCGTTGACGGCGTTGCTCCCCAGGTTCATGCCCGCGAGCACCACGCCACGGAAAACGCCCTCCTCATATCTCATCGCGTCGTTGCACCAGGCGAAAAAGGTCGCCTGGCAGGCGTACACGGCGCCGGCCCAGTAATACGCGCCAAACACGACGGCGGTCGACTTTGCGCTCTCGGGGTCCTTGGACGCCACCAGTATCATGACGGAGGTGACGACGCCGGTGACGCCGATGAAGTAGGCCACGAGGTACCTCTTACCGCCGAAAAAGTCCGTCAGCGTCGCCCAGAACAGCGTCGACGCTATGCCGACGGCCGGCACGCCCGTGGGGTAGTTGTTGAGCTGCGCGACGGTGTAGGCACTCGCCGGGTGGCTCTTCATGTACAGGCCCAGCAGGGAGTTCGTGCTAAACGATTCCGTCTCGCCGGCGATGATCCAGAGCACGACGAAACCCCACCAGTACCACGAGGTCAGCACCTTTTTCAGGAAGCGGAAAGTTAGCGGCGACTTTTCCTGGACCGCGGGCACCCGCGCCGCGGCCAGCGCGCGCTCCTCGGGGGTGAGGTAGAAGGCCTGCGTGGTGTGCGGCGTGTCGGGGAAGCAGAGGAAGCCGTAGACGGCGACGGGGACGGTCATGAGGCCGTCGATGACGAAGAGCCAGCGCCAGCCGCTGAGACCGCGCAGGCCGTCCATGCTGCCGTGGATGCCCGTCTGGATGAAGCCGCCGAAGAAGGTGCCCGCGAGGCCAGAGGCGGTGAAGATGCCGCTGCGCTTGCCGAGCTCGCGTTCCGTGTACCAGGCGCCGAGGATGTAGTGCGTGCCGACAAAGGTCGAGGCCTCGGCGACGCCCTGGAAGAAGCGGATGGCCATGATGGCCTGCGGGGTGTGGACGCTGGCGGTGCACATTGTGAGGGCGCCCCAGATGATCATCATGAGGGGGAACCAGAAGCGCGGTTTGACGTAGTGGAGGGAGAGGTTCGAGGGGACCTGGCCGATGACGTAGCTGGGCGTTCGTGGTTAGGTTTTGGGATAGAGCATGGACGAGGCTGAGGCTGGTGGAGGACGAACCCGACGGTGAAGCAGGTGTTGATCTGGTTGAGCTGGTTCCCGACAAAGTTGAGTTCCTCCTTCATGCCCGAGACGTAGGCATTGTTGAGGTTGGTGCGGTCGAGCTGGTGGTGTGAGCGGCCGACTGGCGAGGGTGAGGTTTTGCAGCAGGTGTCTACTTACATAGTTGACCAGGTAGCTCAGACAGCAGAATGTGAGGATGAAAAAGTCAATCTGTTGATGAAGTTCAGCAGTATTCTGAGGTATCGTATGTGATGGTTTGGCGGAGGACCTTTTGGACGAGCTTGCGCTCGCCTGGTTGATACTCGACATTCAGATACTGGCGAATCTTGGAAAGCGACATCTTGAGCCGATTCCTCTGTCTCTACCGAGACCAGACCTTTGATATCAAAAGTACAAATTCAATGAACCCAGGTTGCGATGGTTGTGGCAGCGAGCCCGACTGATGATAGCTGCAGCCCTCGCCCCAGCCTCAAGGCGTTCTTATCGCCGCTCGAATATGGGCGCTTGATTTGTGGCACAGTCTCACTGATATGACGAGATAAGAGCCAGCACCGAGCGATAGGCGTTGTCGTTGAAGGGAGTCGGTTCCTCGGGCAGGGCGTCGGACAGCTATCGGCGAGCTGGCGAGGGTCTACCCTCTCTTATCTTGTTCACGTTCCTGTGATCGTCTTCAAGTGATGTGATTCGACGACGGTCGGGGTACTGTGAGGTTCCAAGAGGCGTTATCAAAATGTGATCGAGAAGACGAAGATGTCCGGGGGCAACTGGAACCACTCCCCGCAATGGACCAGGCAAAGGAGCGATAAAGCTTGCAGGATTATCGGCGCTGGAATGCGTCTTCGGAATGCGACCGAAGTTGTCGCACTTTGGTCATGTGCTGAGTCCAACTTAGAGAGGGCCGGATACGCTGCGCGTCGTCTTGAAGTCGTCATTAGAGACTCCGGTGAGAGGTGAAAAGCCCTTGACGATGGAGGCTTCGGGGCTAAATTTGCTATCGCAAGCTGCGCGGCGATATGGGCTGAAAGGAGCTTCTCATTTAGGGCTAAGCGGCATCGCTGGTCGCGTCCCACTTTGCGGCCGAGTTGCGTCTGTCGCCACGATTTGGCGTTGGACAGATGAAGCTATCTTGAGTTTCCAACAGATGATGAGCTGAAGAAGAATGGACAAGTCCACCACAGTACCCATACGGTTATTCGGGTCCCGGAGAACGACACCCGTGCGACAGAAGCTTCAAGCCATTTCTCCTCTCTCTACCTTGGGCTTTGTCTCAGTCTGGTGGCTGGCTCAACGTTGCAGTGATGTTCATTGTTGGACGACCAACACCACCAACGCCAGACCAGGTTTCCGGCCAAGTTTCCAAATGATTATATGATCGACTAGCCAACAGGACGCAGGACAGCGGGCGAGAGGCCGCGGAGGAGTAAGCGCTGCCGCCACCATCCGGTCCTCACGCCGCCAGAGACGCTTGACGACTCGATGACATATCACATATGTTCGAGTTGTCCACCAACCGCTCCCGGCTGATCAGCAGCAAAGAGAAGCAGCTTTTCCCACAGCGTCACGCATCATACGAGCTCCCCGCTCTCGAACGCAAGCGCTCCATCTTATCAGCTCGCACGGGATAACGATAGCCATTACCCTGTTCATGCGTCTCGCGTCTCTGGCCAAGACGCAGAGCACCACAGACACAGACAGCTAATCGTACAGCTAGCTAGCTATACACGATGCTTTCCCGTCCGTCTTGTCTCCATTCTCCATCCTCGAGGAAGCCCACAGTCCCCGCGGCATCGTCCCAGCACTGTCATTCCTCGTCTTGGGGCCTCGAGGTGCGCTGCCAT
This sequence comes from Colletotrichum lindemuthianum, assembly GCA_001693025.2. Taxonomy (NCBI): domain Eukaryota; kingdom Fungi; phylum Ascomycota; class Sordariomycetes; order Glomerellales; family Glomerellaceae; genus Colletotrichum; species Colletotrichum lindemuthianum. The sequence goes on along the minus strand of MASP02000449.1, from coordinate 64,832 downwards.
CTCGGACGCCACGTCCGGGTGCCATTTGATGCCAATCACCGATGACCGGTGCGGCCCGGTGTCCTGTGACGCGACCGGGAGCGAGCTGGGCCCCTCTGCAGCCGTCGAGCGTATATTTAACAGCACATTTCGCTTGCAGATCGCGAGAGGTCTCGCGAGACACTAGACGCTGTGCTTGTTCTTGTTCTTGTTCTTTAGTACCTGCTCACTACGACTCGCGATACGGATAATCTCGACCGATTTTGCTACAGCATGGGCAGTATCAAGAACGAAACCTGGGAGCTCATCGGAGCCAAGAAGCGTGAGGCCCTCGCGTCTTCCATCCCTACAGAATGGCGCATCCCAAAGGACCTCCTCCCTCCCGACTCCCAGGCCGACGTCACCGGCTGGCCTGAATCATCTGGCTGGTTCACGCCCAAAGAACTCGCCATCACCAACAGCAACCCCTCCGAACTGCTCCCGAAACTGGCGTCGGGCGAACTCAAGTCGCTGGAGGTGACCACGGCCTTTTGCAAGCGCGCCGCTGCAGCCCACCAGCTCGTAAGTCCAACATTACCATCATCGCCATCCTCGCTTTACCCCTAGGGCCCTCACCACACGTGAAGCTGACGAAACTCTTGGGGGGGAAAAAGACAAACTGCCTCTCTGAAACATGCTTTGACCGCGCCTTGGACACGGCAGCAAAGCTGGACGAGCACCTCGCGCGCACGGGCGACGTCGTCGGCCCCCTCCACGGCCTACCCATCTCCCTCAAGGACAACTTCAACGTCGAGGGTCTCGACGCCACCGTCGGCTTCGCCTCGCACGTCGGCCACCCCGCCGCGGAGACCGCCGTGCTCCCGCAAATCCTCCAGGCCGCCGGCGCCGTCTTCTACGTCAAGACGAACGTGCCCACGGCCATGATGATGGCCGAGACCGTCAACAACGTCTTCGGCCGCACGGTGAACCCGCGCAACAGGCAGCTCACGAGCGGCGGCAGTTCCGGCGGCGAGTCGGCGCTGATTGCGATCAAGGGCAGTCCGTGGGGCATCGGCACGGATATCGGCGGGTCGCTGCGCATTCCGGCCGCGTGTACGGGCATCTTCACGCTGCGGCCGTCGTTTGGGCGGTTCCCTACGCTGGGGTGCCGGTCTGGGATGGGTGGCCAGGAGGCGGTGCAGTCGGTCAACGGGCCGTTGGCGCGGACGGTTGCGGATCTGGAGTTGTACGGCCGGACGGTGGTGGGCAGCAAGACGTGGTTGTGGGATCCGCGTTGCGTGCCGATTCCGTGGAGGGACGTGGAGCTGCCTGCGAGGCTCAAGATTGCGGTCATGTGGGACGATGGCATGGTGAGACCGACGCCGCCTGTTGCTCGGGCACTCCGCGAGGTGGTGGGCAAGCTGGAGGGTGCCGGTGTCGAGGTTGTCGACTGGGTTCCGGAGGAGCACGATGTTGGGCTGAACTTGATGGAGCGCATGTTCGTTGCCGACGGTGGGATTTCGATCAAGAAGGAGTTGGAAAAGACGGGCGAGCCGATGAGGCCCGAGATGGAGGCATACGGCGCCGCCGAGGAGCTGGGCACGTACGAGATGTGGCAGTTGCACATTGAGCGCATGTCGTTCCAGAAGAGATATCTCGACCGTTGGAACAGGGCCGGAGTCGACGCGATTCTGTGCCCGACGACGCCGTTTACGAGTCCCAAGAACGGCACGTTCAAGCATGGTAAGTTCATGGTAGTCTTTGATCAACTTGGATTGATGAAGCTGACTGTCATAGCTGGCTATACGGGCGTGTACAACGTGCTCGACTACTCTTGCGTGTCGTTCCCTACTGGCCGACTGGCTGACAAGAGCGTCGATACGTACGATCCCGAGGCCAAGCCTTTGGGTCCTGTTTGCGAGACCATCCGTTCTGAATGTGAGTTTACAGCTGTCCGATCATCAGGGGAAGTAGCTAACAGTCGTTCAGATGATGCGGACCTTGTTCACGGCATGCCAATCAGCCTTCAACTCGTTGCTCGGAGGTTGGAGGAGGAGAAGGCGATAGCCATGGTTAAAAAGGTTCTGGAGATAATCTAGATCGGAAACATCATAGATATTTGTAACATTACGATTCGTCCCTAGACCACTAGCCAGTATTCCCCAGGCATTTGTGGCAGATCGTCTGATCAACTGCCATGCCTGAGAAACTATCCAACGATACTCGGCATAACTACGAGGCTAGCACTCGACAAGAATCGCAAGATTTGCCATCAAAAAGCATCGAAGGCTGCAGGAGTTGTTTGTCAGAGGCGTCAAGGCAAAATCAACCATAGCAAGCCGAGGTTGTCATCCAAGGCGCGTTAGGTCTGATGCCGATGCTCTGACAACGACGATGCGGCTTATCCCCGAATCAAAACACCCCTCCATTTGACTCTCTGCTCGTATGTCGGCTTTCCTCGGATCTCCCCACGTTGTCCATCCGAGTGTCGGCGGCGTGCTATCAAATATACATCTACCAGGAGCATGTAATTGGAGTAGGGAATATTCAATATCATTCAGCCAACTGCTATTTGCTTCGTCTTTACATGCACCCTTTGCACTCACCAGGCCTCAGAATCTAAAAATCCTGCATCGTCAATTCCACCATGGCCTCATCAGACATTGTCAAACGCCTCTCCAAATGGTCGAGCTGTGATGTAAGAAGCCCACCCTCAACTCCAAGGCCAAAAGTTCGTTTACTGACATCGTGTACCAGGTCTCAGATGGCCTTTCCAAGTTAGGCCGAGCCAACGGCGGCTTCCTCGAAGACCTGACTCTCTACTCGCCCGAATATCAAGCTGAAAAGACGAAAATTGTCGGACCAGTTTTCACGGTCAAGTTTGCACCCCAGAGCGACAAGTTCGCACCCAAAGTCAAAGGAAACTACGCACGCATACTCTGAAAAGTCCTCGTGCTTGCTCGGAATCGTACAAACCTAAAGGCTGATATCACTCTACGCAGACGGCATTGCTCCATACAACGGCACCGTGGCGGTGACGGCAAACTCGGGAGCGGTGGTTGAGTCTGACGACCCTGCGTATATGGATGTTGCTAGAGAATGCGACCGCGTTGGAGAGCTCCTGGGCACGACGGCGCCCGTCAGGATCGATGTGCGGCGGTTCAGCGAGGGATCCAAGTTTGCGCTGTTTGACGTCAATATGAAACCTGTAAGCATCATCCACTGACATGTAGAACCGAACCAGGCTGACGTTGTCACAGAACAGGACCGGATCAGGCAGACCGGGACGCGACGAGCAGGCGAGTCTCATCTTGTTGGCTGCTGAGGCTCTCGGATGGGACTACAAGGAGTTGCTGCGCCAGGTCCTGGGTACTTCGTACACGCTCGAGGCGTTGAAGAAGCTCACGCCCTGGATTTGATGCTCAGTGGCAGTCGGTCAAAACAGTACGAGACGACGAGTGGATGTGGTGTCAATGAGAGATCATGAAGTCGTCGACTATGTAGTACGAAACGCATCAGCGTAGCATGTACGTATGAGATTATAGAAGATGTGCGAAGAAGAACAAACACGATGTTATCCTCTACCCGAATAGTTGCTTCTGAAGTCTGTATAAATTGTTTTGGTGCAAGTCAATTGGCAATTTCATATTTCTGGGACAGTTTCTTGCGCTGTTCGACGACATCATTGAACATTCATGGCTTCCGTCGTGACAGGACTGTACTATATATTATAATAATCAAAGAAAGCTCAACTGGTGACCAGCGCCCATCATCGGCGCGTCCATTGCTGAAGGGTCTGGCAACTTTAACCCTCACTAGGAGAGGCTGTGGCCGTCACCGTCGACGGCACAAACGATGCGCCAGCGTTGAAGGCTGCTGATGTGGGCTTTTCGATGGGTATATCGGGCACCAAAGTCGCCAGGGAAGCGTCCTCGATCATCCTCATGGACGACAACTTTACATCCATCATCACTGCCCTGAAATGGAGAAGGACCGTCAACGATGCTGTTAAGAAGTTCCTCCAGGTGAGATACATGCATTTGTTTCCCGTCGAGTGCGTAAGTTCACCGATGCCCTCTCCTAGTTTCAAATCACCGTCAACATCACAGCCATGCTACTAGCGTTTGTCACTGCCATCCACGATTCACAAATGTGTCCGATGCTCACAGCGGTACACCTTCTCTGGGTGAACTTGATCATAGACAGTTTTACGGCGTTATCATTAGCTTCTGACCCTCCCACGGAGAAGATACTGGATCGCCCTTCACAGGGGGAGAAGAAGGCGTTGATAACCACCAACGTAAGTAAGCCTGACCGATTACGACAACTCTTCAGCAAGGCTAGCCCATTCCAAAGATATAGGAGAAAATCATCGGCCAGTGTATCTACCAACTCGGGATTACATGCATCCTCTACTTCAGCCGCGGCAAAATTCCGAACTACGATCTCAGCGACCCCAATAAGAAAATTAAACTGGATACCGCCGTCTTCAGTACTTTTGTCTGGATGCAAACTTTCAACGAATCCAACAACAGGCGTCTCGACAACAAGTTCAACTTTTTCGAAGGCGTCCACCACAACCTCTTCTTCATCAGCATCAACTACCTCGTGGTCGGTTTGCAAGTTAGCATCATTTTCGTCGGGTCTAGGGCCTTTCAGATTTCCCCCGGAGGACTCGACGGCGCGCAGTGGGCTATTTCTATTGTTGCGGCATCTCTTTGTTTGCCGTGGGTGATTGTCGTGCGACTCTTTCCGGACCCATGGTTCGCTGTAATTGTGTCGATTGTTGACAAGCCATTCATGGCTGTTTGCTCTACTATCGCGGAGGCCTGGTCTTTTGCGATTGCCATGTTTAAGAGTAGCAAGAAGACAGAGGATGATATGGAGGCTACCAGCCCACCCATGGTTGTTGTCTCGACCGATTTTGGCTCGAGTACTCTGGAAAAGGGTCAGATTTGACTGAGCAATCATCCCAAGACACTCATTCCTCGCCCCCAGGTTCCCGCTTTTCAAGTTTTCTTTGCATGTTTCATGCAGATGAGTTTCCGCTCCCTTTAGATTACTTCACCGGAGACATCACAGCCTTGCACAATGAAGCTAGATGATCATTGTGTATACGGAAGGTAAATGTCAGATTGAGAGAGACGTACCTCTGGTACGTACCTCACGGAATCTCGTTTATACGCTCCCGAGAGGTACATAATACATCCATAGTCTCATACGCTATTTTTTGGTCCTAAGAAAACAATATAATTAATTTAATAATTAAGAGTCTTATACACTATACTAGCTATTTTATAACTATTTGAAATCTCTTAAGAACCTAAGAAGTAATATCTACCTCTACTAGAAAAATTATTCTAAGTAACCCTAAAGACTAAATCCTCTAGATTAACTAAATTAAATTCCTATATTATTCCTATAGCTTTTAGGATCTTATAAACTTTAAGATCTATAATAAAATAATCTTAAGTATCTTAAATATTAAATATAAATAGCTTACTATTAAATTAGTAATTTTAGAGATCTCTAATTACCTATTAAGGTCTAGATACTCTATATATATTCTAAGTTTATCTTAAATTATAATTCCTAAAGAGGGAGATAATATAATAATTTTAAATATAGAAAATAATATCCTATAGATTATAGCTTTTAAGTATCTCTTAACTAAAAATATAATTTTATATAAGAAAAAATACTCTGAATATACTTTTCAGGTAAAGATATATTATAAGAAAATAAAAAAGATATAGATAATATAAAAGTATATTAGAAATATTATTTTTCTTAACTTCTTAAAATACTCTTATAATATTATAGGAGACTTTAATATCTAGCTATTTAAACTTAAAAACTATATAAACTATAGTAAAATTAAGAGATAGATAGAAGTAATTATAGAATATATAGTAACTCTCACTAAATCTATAAAAAAGAAACTAGACTTAAGAAGTAATATAGAAGTATAAGTTACTTACTAGGAGAAGGTAATCTATAAGTATCTTAATATAAGAATATTAAACTTTTATAAGCTTTCAATTTAGTTTCTAGAATATACTAAAAGATTTAGAAGTAGCTATATTAAATTATAGACTTTCTTATATTTAGTTTCAGTCTCCCTTAGGATCTATAATAATATCCTAATAGTAACTAAAGTTATAAGTTATACTTAGTTTTTTCTTTTAGAATTAGAAGTTACTTTAACTTAAAGTAGACTTATAAGAGGGGTTTTTAGCTTTATAGATACTTCTAATAATAATAAAGAAATTGAAGAGAGTTTCCCTACTATAATAAGAAACTAAAGTAGAGGCTAAGCTTGATAAAGTAGAGAAGCTTCTAATTAATATATAAGTAAGCATTATAAATAAGAATCTAATAATAATAAAGATTGTAAGTTAAAGGGAAGTTCTAGCTGCAAGATATACTAGCTATAATACTCTCTCTTAAGATACTTCTATATTAATAAGTAGCTTAAATACTTCACCTGGAAGCTCAGTCTAGATATCTAGGAAGTTATAGACAGAAGGATAAAGTTTAATAAAGAATTTGCAAAATATATAAAGAAGGTTACAAACTTAACCTTAAGGTTCTAACTATATAGATATTCTTACAGAAAGACTATTATAATCCTAATAATCTTAAATAAGCTCTACACCCTTATAAGATCTATAATTCTAGATTCAGAATTAATAATATATATTTTCAATAATATTAAATAGTTTTAAATACTTTTAGAAGCTGCAATAAGTAACTACCTCTAGGCTAATATTTAGAAGATCACTATAGAAAGCTATAGTAATATAGAGATAAAAATATAAAGCTCCTAAGGTTTTATAAAACTATATTTATTTAATATTATACTATATCCTAACCTTATAAGTAACTTAATATTACTTAGAAAGCTTTATAAATATAGATTATAATGGAATTAGAGCCTAAGTAATAACTATATTCGAAAAGTAGATAGAAACTACCTCTACTCTCTTAAAATTATAAACAGATAATATATATTAGAATATAACCCTCTTAAGGAGGTATCCTTCTAGGTATCTATAAAGTAAGTATTATTACCTAAGGATAAACCTCCTAAGCTCTATAAGCTATATAAATATACTATATCCTTATAAAGGTAGTTAATAGCTAGATCTTAGAAGCTTTAGTATTTAAAGTTAAGACACCCAGAACCTAAAGTAATAAACTACTTATTAACTACTATAAGAAATATTAGAGTAAATAGGGACTTATAAGTAATCTATATAATAAACTGTAATATATATATAAACTATAATATATATTAAATAGTATAAAAAACTTAGAAGGAAGCAGTATAATATACTAATTTAAGGGAGAGGATTATAATAGATTTTCATAATTTTAAAGAGAATTATAAAGATTATATATCTACTATAATCTTTATAGATTAAGTAATAAGTTTAGTGTGGGACTTCTATCTTTATATAAGGAAGATAGAGAAGCTTTTAAATATAATTAGAAAGCTTCTTAACTTCCTAAAAACTATATATAAGATATTAGTTAAGGAGATTAAGATAGATAATAAGATCTAGAAGTATAGAGTAATCTAGATAGAGATTTAAGAGAGAAGTATTAAATTTAAACTCTCTATATTAAATATTTAGACTTAAAATAGTAAGGTAGAGAGGGTAATAATAGTAATTAAAAAGTATATAAAGTTTATAGTAATTAGGATATCTCTTCCTCCTATCTTATAGCTTAAAATCCTAAAAACTACTATATATATTTATAACTATATACTTTCAGCCTCTTAAGGCTGGAAGATACTATATAAGTAGTTTTATTATTATTTCTAGAAAGATAAAAATATATATATAGTAACTCTAAATCTCTCCCACCTGAGGGTATATAAATACTAAGTATATATAATAACTTAAGAAGCTTAACTTAAGTAATATTACTGCTAGAAGCTTATATTAAGAGTATTCTTAGGGTTTCTAGTTAACTATACTTTAAGTAACTTTTTTAGGATCTAGAACTCTCTTTAGAAGGAAGTTTTTATAATAAGAAATATAATTTTTAATAAGAAAGAATTCTTTAATAGTAACCTAAAGGACTTTATATTAGAAATCTCTTAGATAAATTTTAAAGAAATCAAGAAGAGGATTACTAAGTTTATAGAGTAGTTAAAAAATATAGCTATAAGGTAAGATACTGATAAGGAAGTAGATAAAGTTATAGAACTTTCCTTAACTATCCTAAATACTAAGTAAATAAGTACTTAAGATCCTTAAGATAAACTAAATCTTTAAGAGGGACTGTTTTTTATTAGAACTAAATTTAAGCTCTAGTTAATACTACTAACCTCCCCAGAATCTATAAGCTTTATAATAATATTCCAGGAGGTATTTATTACTTAGCGTGAGGTAGAGAGGTAAATATAGTATAATTCTGGAATAGTAAGAATAATATTATAAATACTTTTTTAAGCTACTTTTCTAGTGGGACATAAAATATATAAATATCTTAAAGTTTATATAAGATTAGTTACTATATCTAGTAGACACTTAAGGCCTAACCAGCCTAAAGATCTTAATAAAGTGGATAATTTAGAGTATATAGTAGAAAGGCTGCTAGATAAGGTAAGTAAGGAGATCCGTAAGAGGCCTCTAGGGTACTTATAGAGATATTTACTACTCTCAAGTAGTCTGAAAAACTTAAAGTAGAATTAAGAGAAGCTTTATATACTCTCAGGAAGATCCTAGCTACTATTATATAGTATAATATCCTTAAGCCTTTAAGGTATACACTAGTGAGAGTTACCTCCCCTCTTAATATCTTACTAGTAGCTTATAAGTAGAGAAAAGTATTTAAACTACATTAAGAAGAATATAAGCTCTTAAGATCTTTACCTACTAGTGTAGAGTTTCAGGGAGGCTGAGGAAGTATACCTATAAGGCTACTAAGTCTTAAGGTTGTAGGATAAGATTAATAAGCTAACTGTAAGAAGTTAAATAATTCTCAGTTACTACTAAGTTTATATATATAAGCTTAATAAGTATAAGTAACTACTTAAGTTAAAAGTTTACTTAGTAATATAAGGAGACTAGTAACTAAAAGATACGTATAACACCTATATAGTAACACTTATAGGAATATTATTTTAGATATTTATAGTAATTATAATATAGTTTAACCTTAAGCTTCTTTAGTATAATATAGTTAATACTTTTATTTATATAGATATTAATAAAGAGATCTATATAAGGATACCTCTAGAGTATAAGAGATAGGGGAAAATTCTGAAGCTTTAGAAGGTACTATATAGTTTCTGCTAATTATCTATCTTTTAGTAGTAATATCTTAAGAAGAGCCTAAAGGATTTATAGTTTTCTTATATTTCTAGAGAAGACTACTACTAGCGAAAAAGCTAGATTCTATTCTTCTTCTAAATTAATAACTATATCTTAGTATATCTCAAAGTATATAAAAGTCTTACGAGGGAGGCTATCAGAGGTTTTTAATTATAGTACCACCTTAAGAGAGGAGAGAACTTATAATAGTTTCTAAATATTAAGATACTATATAATTAAGAAACTTAAAAGTTATAGCTCTTATAAGCTATATATATAGAGAAGATTTATAGACTCCTACTAGAAAGTTATAAACCTAAAGAGAGAGATTACTTCCTAATAGTATACTTAGAATTCCTTCTGTATAATAGAGAGGCTCTATATTAAGAGATTAACCTCTACTAGAGGAAAGTTAGTATTATATTATATATAGTAGTAATAATAAAGTTAGATCTAATATTTACAGCTAGTTAACTAGCCTACTTTAACTAAAACCTAGAGCTTTAATATTAAGAAGTAGTAAATTAAGTACTTAACTATATCTATAAAACTTGATATTTATACCTTAAGTATAGTATAAAATCTAGAAGCTTAGAAAATACTCTAGTAATCTCCTCTAATATAAACTTTAGAGATAATATATAAAATTAAAAAAGCTTTTAAAGCCTTATAATAAAACTTTTTAGAGGTAATATTACTTAGAAAGTTATAAAGTAATCTATAGTTATTATATTAACTATAGAAGTAAAGTTACTCTCTCTCTCCTCAGTAGCTAAAGAGGTATTATTTATAAGTTATCTACTAGCTTTATTATAATTCTAACTACCTATAGGGAACTTAAAAGTAATAAGGTTCCCTATCTCTAAAAGTATACTAATGATAATTTAGATTAAGTGTAATAACCTCTAAATAGTAAGCTTAATAATAAAGAAGCTTATAAGGTTTTAAACTTATTTGAAATATATAGATATTTATAATTACTAACTTTATTAAGAGATCTCTAAAAAGAAATTATTAGTTACTTATATTCTCTTAATGTAACTTATAGTAGATAGTTTAATAAAAATATTATCTAAATAATAGTTTAAGAGGTTCTAAAAGTAACTTAGTCTATATTACTAAAAGAACCTCCTTAAGTGAAACTATACTAATAACTTTAAGAAGGATAAGAAAATATAGTTCAAGCTCTCTCAGTTAGAATTAGTATAAAATATAACTTAATTAGAGATCTTATAAGTTTATAATTAAATAAACTGAAATTATAAGAAAGTAAAGTATTTCTTAATTTAGAGCTAAAATCTATAAGTAAAAAAGTATCTAGAGTATAAAACTTATAAGTAAAAATAAATCCTCCAGAATTAAAACCTAAAATAAGAAAACTAGAAATTATATTACTATCCTGAGGGACCACTATAATAAGTTACTTACTTATATATATTAAGAAGAGATTTAAGAAGAATATTAGGAGTGTAGCTATTCAGTATAATAGAAAAGTAGAATTTAAGTAAGTAATATAAGTTAGTAATTAAGCTTTCAGCTAAAGGAAGAAAGCTAACATTATTAATATTACTAATAAAAGGGTCTATAAGAGATAAAGTAGTAATAATAGAAGCTGTAAAAGCTATAGATATTATAGAGATAGTATAAGGAGTAGAGCTACCTTTAGTGGTAGGGGTAGGAGTATAATAGTTATTATAAGTAATAATAAGAATATTATAAAGTTTTTAGTATTTAGTATCCCTAGTCTGAAAGTATATAAGTTAGAAATTAAATTAGAAACCTCAGAAAGAGATACTTACTATAAGTCTAACTATCTTATTATTATATATAGTAAGAAACTTAGTATAAAGGTAAATAGTTACTTCTATATTCAGCTTATAAATACTACTAGATATATAATATTTATAGTAGTAATAGAGACTTTAGTAGTAGATACTAAATTAGCTTCAGCTTTTAGTGAGAGAAGAGAAATAGCTAAAATAAGGATTATGAAACTTATTCTTATTATCCTCACTAATATATTTATATTTATAATCTAATAAGGTTAGAATTACTTTAGTAGCTTTTATAGTGGGAGAGTTTTTAGAGGTAGTAGCTTTCTTTAGCTTCTTAGCTGTAGATATAGAGGATTTAGAGGTAGATATAGAGTATTTTACTAGATATTTAGAATAGTGGGGAGTATTCTCCTTAACCTCCTTATAATTAGAATGCTCTTTATTATAGATAGTAACTTTATTATTAATAGTCTTACTAATAGTAGTTTTAGTTACGCTATTAATTATTTCCTTAATATATTTAGTGTTAGTAAGAGATATATAGGGAGAGGTAGGGATCTTTTTAGGAAACTTATTATAAGTAGGAGAAGATATTTTAAAATCTCTATATAAGATTAGTAATATAATAGTAAAAAGATTCTATTTAGAAAATTATATACTATTTAATAAAAAATCAGGGTTAAAAAAGAGAAGAAAAATAAGCTATATAGCTATATAATAAGTTTAATAATTTATACTGAAGTTTAAAGTATCTCAGCTAATAAGAAGCTAAACTCAGAAAATAAAATTAGTTTTCCTCTAACTAATTAATATCTTACTTATATAACCTATAATTATTATTTAAAAAATTATAAAAGAATATAAAGAATATTTATAGTAATCTTAAAGGAGTTCTAAATAAAAGGATTTATTTTTAAATTTATTTATAAGGTGTATACTAGTAGGGAGAAGCTCTAGAGATCTCTCCCTGGGGGGGTATATCAGATTGAGAGAGATATACCTCTAGTATATACCTTATAGAATCTTATTTATACGCTCCTAAGAGGTATATAGTATATCCGTAGTCTCGTGCGCCATTTTTTGGTCCTGAGAAAACAACATGATTAATTCGACAGTAAACACTTAGCTACAGCTTTCTCAAGCGACTGAATCTCGACTGTGGCTTCTGAACGTCGAGATTCTCTGTCTTCGTAACGAAATTACTCGCCTTGCTTCATTGCTTATGAGTTTTCGGGTTAATGACGACTACGCTCTGGGGTTAAACTGAGATGAACACTATCGATTTCGACGTTGCCAGATAGCGTAAAAAGGTCTCAAGAGCAGGTATAATGTACTATATCATCGAATAAAACAGCTATTCATGTCCGAGAGATTGCCGCTCAAAGACCTCAGATAGCACTCAAGAAGCGGACATCTTTACCAAAGAATACTCCGGGGCTGCCGTAATATTTTTTCGAGGCCAGGCAACATCACAGATAATACGTGGAAAAGATTCAAGATCATATAGCGACATTTCCGCAGACCGTGTATCTATAGTCGGAATCAATCTACCTCTCTTGTCACGACGTTTTGATGACATTTGACGCAACATTAGTTATTTCCACACTTATCTAATGAAACTGAAGCGAGTGATTCCAATCTTTTCGAACCCAATCCCGGATTTGTGTTTCGGAAGCTGATAAGAGCAGGCCATAATTCCAGGTACAAATCATCATCGAAACCGACCTCGGCAGATGGTCTTCACCAACATAAGATTGAGGTTGGGTGGATAGGCCACTAGCCATTAAGAGCATCGAATTCTACTCAGAATATTCCGCCGACAGTATTTCGATGAAAGGGTGGTCTTCTCTAAACACAAGTCCTCGGGTTTGGCCTCAAGGGGTTTTGTCCTACGTCCGCCCAAGCCCTTTTCCCGAAGATTCCGGAAACTCAAACCCTCCCAAAGAGAACATGGACTTGCATTTTACCCATGCAACGGGACCGTCGATGGGACCCCGCGCCTCTTTTGACTTTCGGCTGGCGCCAGTTACCGAGGTCAGACAGGAACGAGTTCGACTTCAAATGATGGGCAGATTTGGGGCAGAGTGTCCGTTGCGAGCAAGGGGCCATGACTTGCGGTTAAGTTGCTGTTTGGAACCGAAACGCCTCCCTGACACGAACGACTCGCGGGTGTGTGGGTGGAACTGCGGTTGATGCGAACGACATTTTGATAGCTCGCTTGCACCGGTTGCTGGTAAGCATCTCCTTGTAGCCAGGCTTCGGTGAGCCGTAAAGTGCTCCCGATTTCTTGCTGTGACTTTCCCACGCAATGCGGTATTTGGTAGTTTGCATGAAGGTCACTGGCCTCCGGATCGTCCCATGGTGCTCAGATGCCAAGAGGTGGGCTACAGTAATTCTCTGGAATATTCATGCGTTGTTAAAATGACGAATTCTGGTTGATTCGGACGACTTCTCGATGGAAAAGTAGACTGCCAGCCATGATGTGTAAGAAAACAAACAGTGGCTTTACACAGCGGTGTGTGCGCGGCAGCATTTAGGGGACAATTACCTTGCTCTTGTTGATTCCCACCATCCAACGCTTTACCCAGAACGGCCCAAGTATGCGATTGGATGAAGCTAATCGGCCGAAATGGAATGGCATAGTTGCTGCCTTTATCTAGGTTTGTGTACCTACACTCAACATGAGTTGTGCAGAATATGCAAAACGCTGACACAAGTGTCCAATGTGTAGATTTCTGCATAAATCAGTCCTACGACAAATTATGCACTTAAACACTCACACAGAGCTGCTTCATGATATAGTGAGGGTCCTGCTGATCTATCACCGAGATGTGAGACCCAGGAGCAATGACTTTGGAGTTGCAAAGCGCTACCTAAGGGATGATTGCGAGTTGACGCAACTGCAATACACCTGAGCGGTCAACACTCAACACAGCCAACGTCAACCTGGGCAGAACATTTCAAACTCTCGACAACATGCCCCACTCGCTTTTTGATACCGCAGTGTCGTTATCAAGCAGCCCCAGGGCCAGGATCATACTGCGATCATGTAAATACATGGAGATGTTGATTACACAGTCCGGAGAACCGAGGCCGTTCAAACCAAGACCTCAGGACCAAGTATATCATACATGGATCTGGCAACAAACGATGAGTTCACATACATCAGGTTATTTATGAGGGCTTGCTGTTGCTAGTTGTGCCTCTTGAAAGACGTGATTCGTCATCTAAAGTATCTTGTCTTTGCTATATAACCTCTTCTCCCTCCTTATTTCTTCAAAAGCCAGGGCGCATATCGTTGAATGGTGATGCACAATTCCCGTTTCGAGCTGATTCTTGACTGTTGTCGTTAGACATGCTTCTGGTAGTTTCCTACTCGCTACATGTATGCATACAAAAGCACGCAAGACAGCGAACCCTCGACGCTGCATAGCGGTGGCTCGGCTTGTTCTGTATGATGTTTATGGACATACAGCACAAAAGGAACGCAGTGACAACTATTTTGCATAAATCGCTCATCGTCACTATGCTTCCATTCGACTCGCAGTTCTTGACATGGCAATTCTTGCTCGGAAACTTCAACATCAGACTGAAGCACTTCTAGGCACCATCTCAGGCTCTAATCAGTCTTCGAGCAGCGAGTGCCCATTAAAAAGGGCCATCAATGACACAAATTTCGTTGCCGCGAAACGCTCCAAATGGGGATTGCACGAGAGTTACAACAATAGCGTCTTGGCGGGCTTTCTGGTCTCATCGCCAGAGATGTGGAAACTGACTTGTGTACTTACTCGTCTTGGCAAGGGGCCAGAGTTATCCCGAACCTCACGATGCCATACCTCAAGAGTACAAGAAGCGCAGGTGTTCAGGCCAGTACGACTCATGCATAGATTGGGCGAGGGGTTCTGTCCAGCGGCCGAGAAGAGTTGACTACGGAAAAGGTGAAACGCAGGGTAGGCTGTATCATACCTGCCAAGGCTGCAGGGTAAAAGGCACGCCGTTGATGAGATGGGCTCAGCCACCATCGCGGTTGAGAGCTGGATTCCTTGGTCACGATAGCTCTGACTATCCGAATCGAGGCAGACGTCCATTGGACAATGTCCATACGTGCGCAACATGGCATTTGTAGGATGAAGATTTGAAGCAATAGGGCTGACTTCGAGGCGAATGCGAGAAGGCGGGGAAAAGGCATCCATTCTTCCAGCATCCATCACTTTGTTCATATCATCACTCCGGATAATCCATGCGCCGGTGCCAGTTTCCATCGCAAAAGTCATGCAGAATAAAGGAAGAAAACTTCAGATTTCCCCGAGACCCAGCGGTGATGGTGTGTGTCCTGGAATCGTCGGACTCCTCACATGGCGTGGATGAATGCAAAATCAGGCCAGGAACGACTTTCACTACCGCCGACAACGTGCAAAAAAGTCAAATCAGCGAGACCCCTTTGCTTGGGGCAGATATTCTGCAAACTCAGGGGCATTGGCGTGGTATGAAGCTGTTAGCTGGCGGAGAGGTCGGGCCAGACAGCCCTCCGGTCGAAGACGGAGGTTGGGCACCAAACTGTCAGCCAATAACTCCTCACTCTGCAAATTAGATCAGATAACACCTCTCCAGCTATTAACACGGCATAAATGAAACGTTGGAGGGCATTGTATTCTTCTCAAAAGCAAATTGCACGTAAGCATTTGGCAAAAAAAAGGCATCAACACCATGTATTTCATGTAGCTGCAACCATATCAATGCCCATGAAGCTGACGATATTCTCCCAAGCGGCAGTCATCCAAACAGAGTCTATGCGTAGCCCCCTTACACGGAAACGTCAAGAGGACGGAGAAGTCGGCTTGGCGGAGCAACCCAAGGGTGAGGCACTCGCGGACGGACGTCGCGCATGCAGGGGACCAAGCGGTAACGCAAAGACCGTTTTCCTCTGTCTCTCTGTCTCCCCATACGCAGTATTCTTCCGCAGGAACCCGGTCTTGGTTCGAGGGGAACGTTTTGGCGATCTGCTGAGCCGCTGTAGGGGTCAGGGGTTTACGGTGGCTGCGAGATCCTGCCGTCCTTCTCCGCTCCCCGACTCTGTCGACGAGGTGCCGCTTCTTGCGGCTGCGGCTACTGCAGGTACGAACGATGCTAGTTGGGGGTTTGTGGTGACGCCTACATCGAACACAAATCGGGCGGGATGTGGGGAGATGCCGCTTGACAAGGCTCGCACTTTCATCGACAGGGAGGGCACACTTTGTGGTTTCCTGAGTCTCCTGGGCCTTCTGATAGAAGTTCGGCAGGATATTTCCGGTAACTGAGCTGTTCATGGGGTCGCGATGCTCGAGTAAGAACGCCGGAGCTTTCGGGGTTCGTGTTGGATTGCCACAATGGGATTGCTGGATGAGAGATGCTCCCTCAGATTCGTGGTTCGAGATGCGAAGGATGTGGACGAGGGATGATGCCACATGAGAACCAAACAGGCACGTGTCAGGTTCGTTCAATCGAAATCGTTCTCCTGACACGACCTGGTCTGGACCAGGTAACGTTCATTTCCCCGGGGGGAACTGAGAGGTTGACTGATGACTGACAAGACGCCCGGCGCTGTTCTAGCCCGCGTCTCTGTCGCGGGTCCGACTTACCCTAGTCCCTGTACCAGTCACCACAGAACTCGAGACAGGAAGACCGTGGCAGTTTCGATGGAAACGCTGCGGCGTACCTCCAAGAACATTATTTCCCTTTGCCGTAACGTGTCGGTTTGTAGCGAGACGGCGCAGCATCTGCCCGAAACCAGCCCTACCACCGCAATTTGGTTCTTTCGGCTAAGTGTGCTTCCGTACCGCTCGGGGCCACCACCTTTGGAGTCTGGACAGCGAGACTTGGGGGTCAAGATCGATGTGCGGTACGTGTGTTGGTCAAAAGGTAGAAAGATGGTGTGCGGTAGACACCGGACGCTGGTCGCAAGTCCACGTGCGCCAAGACCAGAAACAGGTTTCAAGATTATGTATCGAAACAAACGCCTTGAGAGTATATTAGTTCGTCTCGGCCCCTCCCCTTTGCTAGCGTCTAGTGCTTTGGCGGACAGTCAGTCGTGTGCCGAGCTGGGTCTGTTGCGTTCGACCGTCTGCGTGCATATAGTCACCCCTCCCAAGTCCTTCTTTACTTCTCGACAGCATCCATTTGATTGAGGCAAGAACACCATCGGACTTGGAAGACTTTTACGACGCGAAAATGCATCTACCAGTCACCCTCGTGATGGCCGCGACGGTCCTGTTCGGGATATCCGCAGCAGCCCCACTTGAACGCCGAACTTTCCGCGCCGAAATTCCGTCAAATCCGGAGCAGATCCGGTTAGTGGAGCAACAAGCCCGAGGTTCCCTTCCGAACTCGGCACCACCCGCCAAGCTGGAGCCGAGCAGCTTGACCGCGTTCCAACTCATCCAGTTCAACGAGCAGTTCGAGGTCGCCTTCTTTTCGTCGATGCTGGAAAACGTCACGAGAGGCGGGCCCGGATGGGAGACGACAGAGAAGGAGAAGCTGGTAGACGCGCTGAAGGTGGTGGTTGCTGTGAGTGTTTCTGGACCGCGATGGGGTCGGAGAGATTCGTAACTGATTTCTTGTAGCAAGAGAAACTGCATGCGCTGGATGCAAAAGGTGTTCTGGATCACTTCAAGGCCTTCTCGCCAGGCCCATGCCAGTACCAGTTTCCAACAAACACCCTCAAGGACGCTGTCGTTCTCGCCGAGACCTTCACCTCCGTGGTCTTGGGAACCCTACAGGATGCGACCCAGCTGCTCGCCAAGAACGGCGACAACGGCCCCGTTCGCGCGGTCACGTCCGTCATCGGCCAGGAAGGCGAGCAGAACGGTTTCTACCGCAGCATTCTCGCCAAAACGCCGTCATCGCAACCGTTCCTGACGACGTCGATTGCGCCTTTTGCCTTCTCGGCGCTCCAGTCCTTCGTCGTCAGGGACTCCTGCCCCTTCAAGATGTCGCAGATCAACATCCCGACGTTTGCGCCTCTGCACGTGGTCGAGATGGCTGGCGAAGGCGAGGTCGAGCCCAGGGACCAGGTGCTCTCGTTCAACGTCGACCTCCGCGAGGTGGTGACGGCCGGCCGCTTCCTCGGCAAGGAAGCCGCTGGTCTTTTCGTCACCTACCTCAGCGGCCAGAACGTGCCGCTCAGTGTGCCGGTGAAGAACGGCAAATGGAACGGTTCGAGAATCGAGTTCCAGGCCGATTTTCCCTTTACGAATAACAGCATGTGGGGACTGACGATCGCGGCCCTCACGTTTGATGGCAAGTTCGCCGCTGCTAGCGACATTACGAAGTCGACACTCGCCGGCCCCGGGCTTATCCAGGTTCGCTAAGAGTGATGTAATTGTACGGACTATTTACTGTTTAATACTCGCATGTCGGTGGGCGTTTGTAGAGCTTCGGAAGATATCCTCAGCCTGGAAGCTTTCTGTTATGTTGGTGTCGCTTCGCATATAGTAGCGTGTTGAGTTCGAGCACATACTTCCATCTAATTCACGTTGATTATCTTTAATCGTTTCCAAGTATTCTGAGATAATATCGGCCCATCCCTTCACAATGGGGAAATGATTGTATGAGCAACATACTCATATTGAAGCCTACGATGCCATCCGTATGGCTGTCAGTATGAGTTGTCATTTATAAGTCGACTCCTCAATCTACGCATGTTGACACCAATCGACCCGCCTGTGAAGTTGACGCATGCGGCTGCGACGTCAATCTCCGTAGGAGGTGCAGTTCTCGATCATTCATCTGTACTCTCAATCATGAGGTCTTTTCTGCAGCATAATGACGGTATCACCACACGTTGGGACGATGAGGCCCCTACTGCTCACGGTCACCTTGCCGTAGTTCTCGGTCCCGAAGCGGTGCTCATCTATGCAAGTGTTCGATCGATATCCTCGTCCCATCTGCGTCGGAGACCGAGTACGGTCGTCACTAATTGTTTGGCTGGCCGGTCAACTCGCACTGCGCTTGAATGATGTTTCCAAAGGCGTATGGCATTCTGTTGAATGGATACCGGTTCAGATAAGTTTCAAGGAATCCCACACTACTCAGACAGGTCATTAATGTGACTGCTTCGAGCGCTGATAAGACAAGATCGAGTGGCAGAAAGAAACATGAGAACACGAATGAGAGTGGCTGTATACCGAAGACCCCGGAGCATACTCACAGTATTGCACGGGGGGAACTTCACACACGTTGCGTCTCATATGACACAACTATATCGGATTCAGGGCACTTGAGATAGTTCGGATGTTTCTCACTCTATATTTTTAGAGTAAGAGGGGCTCGTCCTGTGATGATGACCCAGCAGGCATGAGTGGCCTTTTATATGAATGTTGGTTGGCTTTGGTTGGGCTCATTGCTGGTAGGCAACGGGAAAGCTCCTTGCCACGAATGCCCGACGACGACTAATGTCTCGGATCAACAGCCGCGTTTTCCGATGGCTTCATCGGCAGATGTGGACAAGACGTCGGTGGGTGAACTCCAAGTCTTGACAATTACCGTCTTCGTCCTACTCGGTAGGATCAATCTCCGACGCGACCGCAATGGGATGGGTAGTTACACAAACTGGAAAGGTTCCGTGGAGGTTGGAAGCATAGAACAGTTGATCCCCCAAAGAGCTGCAATGGTGCTGGTGCAGTGGTGTCCGTCATTCGCCTTGAATATCAGACAAAGTGGTTATATTTTGGAGGCATTCATATACCAATTCAGTGAGGTCCATCAGCTGTATCTCCCACCACTAGGAGACTGCGGGGTGAAACATGGAAGCCTTCAGCAGAGTTCGAGCTGTACACTTCGACGAAAGTGCTTCATGGTATCCGAGAAAATGCCACCATAATTCCAGATTTGAGTGAGACTACGAGTAAGCAGTGTCGGCAGACTCGTCTTCCCGCGTTTAAGTCTCGAGTGTCGTGATGTGAATTTGATGAAGCAAACGATTTATATCGTGGAAACACTCTCAGCTCTCTACAAAACCATGATTCTCAGTATTCTTTCCATGGTCGCCGTCTACTCTCATTCCAGTGGTATTTCTCTGGGCAGACCATTTCACAATAGCATCCCAAGAGCGACACTGCATGATGTTCTCCTGAACTCCCATGTATGTCTGGTGTTCATCGGACCAGAGCATGTAGATTGGGGTTAGGTCCTTGAAAAACGCGTTAGCCACACGTTAGGCATCCCAAATCCGAGCAGACGTACTCCATGACACATCAACGACTGGCGTAGGTAGTCGATGCAGTGCGAAGCGTGACCAAACTGCCACTTTTCTGCCTCGCCCTTTTCGGCGTCCCAAATCAGCTCTCGGAGGCGTTTCTTGATGCATGGGTGTCAGCCAAGGGTCTCTGATCAACCGGGAACTACGCTGAAGAAATCATACCGATAGAAATATATCAAGAGAGATTTCACCTACTAGGCAGTGTATTTGGTGGGATACGGATGTCTGGCCCAGATATTTTCCTGGAACGATGCCATGGCGATCTCGAAGTGGGGCTGTACCACCGCGCGGCATTCTCGCATGTTCTTCTTCCGTTATAGCGATCATGCCGACTATTTTCTGTAAGCAAGTGACTGGGGACATATACGGTCAGACTCTTACCAGACATGAGCTCTTTCCAAGCTGCCTCGTTTTCGGGCGTGGGGCGGCCCTCGTACCGGTTCGGTGGACCGGTGTGAAACCCAGGGTTACCCAGCTTTCTTGAGGACCTCCCTGTGGGTTTCCAGGGGAGCATCGTCGTAGATTCCTTCAAGCTGTCAGTAAACGTCTCGTACAGTCACGAGTAGGCTACAAATACCTTCTAATCCAAGAGAAAAGGGGTCCATGGCCAAGTGGAAGTTGATAGAACGTAGGTATGCCGCGGCCAAAAGGACGTAGGATAGAACGAATGCTCCGTGTAGAGTGCTTTGCAAGACGGACACAAACATGCACCTCCGTTTCTTCGGGTCCGCTAAATTCGGTTTGCGCAAGAAGCTAGTGCTCTCATCGAGTCTTACGTTGTCTTTTTTGAGATATGCCCACATGCTGATTTTCGACGACGACGTATGAAATTGAAGCGTGTGTGGTCTGACAAAGGGCAGTAACAGTGGTCTTCGAGTGACATAGAAATGTATTCAAGACCCAAGAATGGTCGGCGCTTATTAAAATCGAGCACAGAAGCGTGGAGGAAATTATCCGCAACAGGGCGGAAAATAAAAGCGCGGGCTGCACATCATATTCAAAGTTCAGCCAGCACGCAATAAGGTCGCAATTCCGCTTTTGCGACTCGCATAGTTTAACCCCTGGCGTAGCTTTTCCGAAGTCAGGCATCGGTGAATAGGTCCGACTACAATTCGTTACTCCAGGCATCACGGTCAAGTCCATTCTGCTCAACAAAGATACTATGCGGAAAATTATCCCATGGGGACTTACAGAATTTTGAACTATTCATCATGTCTTTTGGTACATATACCAGCTCCAAGTCGTCGTAGAGCTCGTTCTGAGTAGTTCATCACCAAATCACAATTCAACAGTCACAAGTTCAAAACTTACACCACCGCAAAGATGCTCTTCTTCCGCATTATCGGTTTTGCTTCTCTGACCATGCTCCAGGCTGCGGCTCTCGTAGCCCGCACCCCGCCTCAAGACGGCGAGGTTGAAGCTCCCAAGGTCGTTATCCCCAGCACCGCCCACGTTACTGGCCAAGGAAGCAGGGACAAGGACGCACCTCTGAGTCCGGACTACTCGTACATTAAGTGGAAGAAGAGAGTCGTGTCGAACGAATTGGCGCCACAGTCACCTGACGACGGCGAGGTTGAAGCTCCCAAGGTTGTTATTCCCAGCACCGCCCACGTTACTGGCCAGGGAAGCAGGGAGAAGGACGCACCTCTGAGTCCGGACTACTCGTACATTAAGTGGAAGAAGAGAGTCGTATCGAAGGAATCGGCCCCTCAGCCAACCGACGACGGCGAAAAGGACGCGGCGGCAAAGACTGATTCGGCCAACCCTGACTACACCTAGGTCGTCTTGTGATTTGGATGACCCAGAGTCAACAAGAAAGCTGCGGGTGAAAAGAAAGGTATGTCTCCGAAATTGTGCCACGTTGACCTTGACTAATGCAATTTTCACGACCCAGGGGGTTGCCGGTGAAGATGTATCGCTGATGTTTGTCGTTCTCGAGCTGTTTCTTGAAGAATTACGTATGGAATTACTGTCGCTACTCGTAGGGACGGGAAAACGGGTTTACTAGGCAGGAGACGAGATAAATTGTGGCAATAACCGGTCGTTTAGATATCCAGAATCACAGATTTGCCTTTGCGCAAATAGTTGTTTGTCAAATCGTGCAATGCTGCTGCTCAAAAACAATTGAATGTGAAGGTAGTGTGTCTATGTTCTCAGACAATCTTATGTCGGTTGATCTGTATAATGATGCAGGCCTATGGGGTGAAGGGTTGTAGGTTTCGTCGTTATGTCGCTTATCGATGGAAGATATGTCAATGTTCATAATATGATGACTACTGGATGAGATTTGTACACATACTTATGCCACCCAACTTGATAGGAGGTTTAAGCCGAGACGGAGCTCACATACGCATTCATTGACTGGTTACATTGCTTTGCAAAGAAAGACCATATCATAATATCATCTTTAAGATGAACGCCCCAAGTCCGACCCAGCGTTCAAAATTTACATCGGCCCCTCGATGCAGTCCATACGTCCCCAATGCTGCTGAATCTTCGTGCTCTTGTTGTCCGCGAGTTTGACGAGATCAGGTGCCCGCAAGAGATCGATGCAATGCTCCGTGTGGTGCATAGAGCGAATCTGAGAATCCATAACCACAAAATTTCCCCCTGCGGAGAATGCCTTCCACTGCTTCGCCCAGAAGTTTGGACAGTGGGCGTAATGAAAGTCCCCAGGGCCCCAGATGACGTCCCAGTCGCCAGCCAGCACTTCAGCCATGGTCATTGGGTGACCCGGTTTGTCGTCTTCGTTTCTCCAAAACGTCCAGTTTCGCTCGTGGAAGCCCTTGTGAACCCACTCGTGCATGATTTCCTGGTGGAAACAGGGACCCGGCATCCAGCTGCCGGCCATGAGGTCGAAGTGGCACCCTCGTTCTCGGGCCGTTTGCACGTTGGGGCCGCATGTGCCTAGAGACCTCCGAGCCGGGATGTGGTTGTGAAGCGGACGGGTGGAAGCATGGTATAACGCCGTGGAGGGTATAGCCAGGCAGAGGGAAGCGGCCAGGAGAGTTGCGTAGATAGCCAGCGTTGATAGCAATCTGCAGCGGCGTGATTTCCGGGCATACTGATGTGAGAGTGTTTCCCAGTCCACGTCTGGTAGAGGGGACTTTTCGAACCTTTCACTGGTGCCGTCGCTGTCGCTGCAGTTGGGCGATGCAGGCAGAGACGACGTAGAGGCGCCGTCGGAGTTCGCCGCCACACGCTTATACTGAAGCAAGCATTTGTCGTGACATGTCGAGTAGACTTGGTGATCAAGAAGCAGGACACACAGATAGGGGACAAATTATCACCACACGAATTCCTTCAGAGGGGATTCTGGGGATTTGTGTACGTGTTCAGGAACTATCTCGTCATGTTCAGGTGCGGAATTCCACGCCAACTGGGACACATCAGTTTACAGACGGCACGGATGATGGCGGAACTGAAGATGACATTGGAGCTTGACCGCTTAATCAACCGCTAGTTAAGTCCGCAAATTATCCGCAAGATTCGGCGAGACGATTTGGAAGAACTCTGGCACGTCGACATACCCACCACTTGAGCACATGGTCTCGAAGTGTACAACAGCCGCTGGCCGACTGGATAATGTGCCGCGACAGCCACCTCCCTGTCACGTCATGGTCGGTCGCAGAGTCGATGAACCGTTCGCCTTCATGGAATTAGACATTTTCTCCGGTCCCTGAGTCGAGAGAGTTCAGCTAAAATTTGCTTACAAGTAAACATACCTTAGCGCCCAAGTTTGAACCGAAAGTCCACGCACCGAACAAGGGATTGACTTTGCATTTGACAGGAGGCACCCTCGATCGAGGCGATGACGTGACGGAAAGCATCCTCGTCCTCCAGAATACAGTTGCAGGCTGGGGCGGGGTTGATCCGCCGGAAACGGAGTAGGTCTGCTATTCGCCGTAGTCTGTTCTCATGTAGAAGCAAGGCAAGTTATGGTGACGAGGACAGGATATGCATCACTAACGTACAAAGACCGACTAGCTCACCACGTAAGTGCTGCAGTCTTTCTGACGCGGCTCTCCTGCAGGATTCGTAAGAGAGATTACGGTACAGCTCAGTAAGAAGGTCCAAGATTCTGCATGGCAAGGAGGCCAGCTTTGAGATAGCCAGCGAGTGCTTACGCGGTTGGCTCAGCCGTCCTGATCCGTTGGGACAGGCTGGAGCTTCCACGGAAACTCTGAGATTATGCAATTACCATGTGGTTACACGATGGATTCCTCGGAAGGGTAGTGGACAAACACTTTCACGTGGTAATCATGGGGTTTGTTCAAGTTTTCTTCCCTCTACTAGTAAGTGTATCCTGAATAAACAGCATTCGCATGTCTTCAGTATCCAGCTCGTTCCACAAAACGGCCGCGTTGTTGTCCTTGCTGAGCGTGCCCAAGATTTGAAACCTCTCCTTGTTGGATAGAAAACCACCCTCTGGAAAACGACGCTTGAAATCTCTCATCGCCACTTGGAAGCCCTCTGAGCCGTGCTTACGACAGCAGGCGGGAGGGTCTACTTCTTCTTGCGAAGTCTCCTTGATCCCTTGGCCCAGGACCCCTTGTCGTACTGTTGCGGCTACCCGCGCGCCAAACATCTTGGCTTTTCGCTCAGACTTTAACAAGCTCAGATCTGAAATGGATAGCTTCGGCGTTTCCCCGCTCCCGACTGGCTGTTTCTCTTCTCTGCCTGGGAACTCAGGGTCCGGGTCCATGAAACCATCCACATCTCTCCAACTCTCTTCGCTGCCAAGTCTTCGTCAGCAGAAGCCCGTGGTCAATCAGGGGAGGCTTTTCGGGTGATGTCTTGGCGGCGTATGCTTACTTCAGTTCCCATCTATCCACGTCATCATAGTCTGGATGTGGTCAGCCAGCAA
Organism: Colletotrichum lindemuthianum; assembly: GCA_001693025.2. Classification (NCBI taxonomy): domain Eukaryota; kingdom Fungi; phylum Ascomycota; class Sordariomycetes; order Glomerellales; family Glomerellaceae; genus Colletotrichum; species Colletotrichum lindemuthianum. The sequence goes on along the minus strand of MASP02000449.1, from coordinate 39,668 downwards.
ATTGATCAAGCCCTAGTCTGGCATGGCTTACTCAAGGAAAATACCCTCGCCAAAACGCCCGTCCGTGAAGTATCACGTAACGCCGTCTCCAAATCAAGAGTCGGATCTGATAAGTCGGTGCTGCTTGATGCCGTGCAGTTTGTTCTTGTAGTCTTGCTTGCACCATCCGACGATCCCGAATATTTCAAGTGCATGCATGGGCTTGATTTAGGAATTTCCTGGTCAGAGGGAGTATCCTTGCCGTCATCTGGGGCTTTCGGTTCAACGTTAGCAACAAGGCGTAAGGACTATGTAGCCTACATACTCACTGTGGTACATGTTGGAGCAGAATGAAGGAGGAGGGCAGTCATACAAGCCTGACGAGGAATCGTCGGGCGTCAACGGTGACAGTCCACTCTCTCCCGCCGGTGTTGGGCAAGATTGCATAGTCCCTGCGCTCTTGGGACCTCCGGCTTCGGCGGCCGCATCAACGAAGCTGGAAGCACGTTGTGCGTTGCCTGCTTTGTTGTAGTCCGGCCCAAGCAGGTCTCTCCAGCAGCTCTCAGAGCTCGAATCACTGCCCTGGAAGAAGTCCGTATCCTCTAATCTGGCCTTGTCGTTGGCTGACGTGAGCACAAACTCCCTTGAGAGATCTGGGGTCAGTAAAGACAGGATATCCTCAACTGCGTGGTCGTCTTTCGGAACGCCATCTTCCTCACACGGCGGTGTTGCAGACGCTATATTCCGCCGTCAGAAAGGGTGTCTGTTTGCCACGAATCTCTGCCTGACCTTTTACGTCTTCTGGTAGATCCTCAATGCGTACTCGAGGGCGACGGCCTCGTTTCCCTGGGGCGCGATAGCAGCATTTCACACCTGCCAACTGCATTTTCCTTAACAACAGGCCCACGATTCAAAAAGACAGAAGATTGAACGACCTACCATGCACGTGCGACAAGTCGGTCTTGACCCGTTGCCTGGAGAGTAGGTCAAAAAGGGGTCACCTCTCTCATCGTCTCCCAATCGATATTCTCTCGTTGCAGGACAACACACATTTCCGTTTGCGGGCTTTGCAAGTTTCGCAAGCACCGGGTCGTCTTCTGATGACGCCTCTGCCGCCATGGCACGCGACTGAATCGTCCTGGATGGTAGGCGAGTTCATCCGTTGCATACATTCGAGATGCAATTTTGGCTGAGGTGGAAACAGTTGTCGCGACTGACGTCGACTGACACGCCGTAATGATCCACGATACGGGGCCATGGCTGCAATATATCCAGCCAGGCACCTGAGAGACGAATTGTCGAGATGCCTCATGCATCGTAATACCTCATACCCTGCCTCATCGCATCGGGAGTCCATGTAGGCTAGTCAAGTCCCTTAGCCAAGCGCGCTCTGCGGCTATGGATTTTGGGCTGCATCTTGCAGAAATCATCGCAAAATTGGGCGTCTCAGAATCCGAGGTGGTGAGGAGAAACACACGCAGACGGTGACTTTTCTGCTGGCAGAACTTTCGGGTGAAAGAGCCCGCTCGTTCAACTTCCCCTCAGGGTCCTTGTTGACGATGCGTCTCTTGACTCGTCGCCGTGACGACTGCGTAGCTTCATGCTACGAGGGCGTTTCCTGGTATCTACGACGGTCGACCCTATTTTCGCTGATAACCGACCGCCGCGGACCCATGAATAGGCTTAAAGCAGCTGCACTCTTTAATGTTAGCCGGAGTTCTTTTTGATAAGCGCCAAAAGCTGTGGATTCTTTCACGTCGGCCAGGACCCCTACCGGGCTTCAATCTGAGTCGCGCGGTGTTCTCGAGACTCTTCATTTACTACTCGCTGGGGTTTTGGTGTCGTTGCCATGAATGAGTCCGTGAAACTAACCGTCTGTATAGAAAAGTGCTTGGTAGACTGCATATGACGCGAACTGTAAGTCTCATTGCGCAACGAGGCCCAGCAACACTCACAGAGAGTGCCATGTGATCGTATGCGATATCACCAAGTTGCCGATTGCACAATGCCCCTCCCCCTCCTCTACCTAGAGACGTCTATCTGCCACTTCCCAGTATAACCTACAAGTCTGTATAAAGTTCTCCGTCACCTGGGTACTAGAAAGGCAGCACATGGAGCTTGGGTGCAATTCCCATGGCTCGGCACAAGATTACCAGCAAAAGTGAAATGGCACTTTCAAGCAGTACAGTTCTGCTCAATGATGGGCAAGTCCCTGTTTAATACATGACGCCACATCAATAACCGCCCATGACCCAACGATTGCAGGGGGTTTCCATGATAGGCTGCCCTCAAGATATTACTTCCAGAAGAGGTCCTCACGGGTTGGGCAGGAAACCTTGCGTTTAGCTCCAAAGTCTCGAGACGCGCTTTGCTGCCTTACCAGTGATGGTCAACGCTCTGCTTGTTAGGTTTCCCGAAGACTTGGGAACATTGCAACATGGGAAAACTCTGTCACTGCAATTTCTGGTCCCTGACTCCCTAGTATCATGTCGTACCAATGATGAATATACATACTGTACACGGTAGTTGCGTTGTTGTGTGACACGCGCATTCATCTCCATAGTGGCTTTGTAGGACCACATCATTCGGCGTAAATGACTGACCACTTTGCCTACCCCCGGTTGGCAAGACGCGAATAATAAGAAAGCTCTATCCAGACTGTTTCTACCACGAAGGATGATGCCTCGACTGAGTCGGCCAGGACTGATAAACGGTTCTCCACGTGTTACAGCCGAGTGCGTCCTCGTGGTAACTTTGACCTCCTGGAGAACCGGTCCCCACGAAAGAAACGGCTCCGGGTTCCCCGGCCGATATACCGGTGAGCATTGTTTACGGCAAGGATTGACGGGCATCAGGATGGGTCCGGCAAAGGGGTCCCTCGCAGACTGGCAAGCTGCGGACCTCATCTCAACAAGGAAGCTCAACTCAAAATCCCACCCACCCCGCGAAGCTAACGCTTGGCCTGCAGCTCGCTTGCTCCGTTTACCAAGAACATGTCTACAAAACAGTCTGTTCACGTGTGGTGCGGGAGGAGGTCGCAAAGATGCGCTGCTATATGCCCTGGCAACCCTGGTCTTCCCCGCGTTAAGCAAGTTTAAAAGTCGGCAGTAAGGCCGAGTTCGACGCTGGTCTCCTCATGCGGACTCTCTATAAGCGCTCGGCTGTTGCTTCCCCGAAGCGGATTGTCGGTCTTTCAGGCCACTTTGAGATGAAGATCCGCCTCTGAGTGCTCGAGCTGCTTGGTCCGACGTCATGTGCGTCCGTTTTGATGGTTGCCAACAAGTAGGCTGTCACGAGGAAGAATGCGCCTTGTGGACTATGTATAAAGGCGCTCAAAATAATACTCAGAGTCCGCGAAACTTAGTTCCGTTTGTTGAAATACCCCAAGCTCCCAGCATCATCTCTCCCCCAACCGGACATTTGACTGTTTGATCGCATCACTCACCATGCGTCTGTCAAACCTAGCCTTGAGCTGTCTGTCTGTCGGCAGCGTCAGGGCCGCTCTGAGCATCGTCCCGGGCTCGACCTGGACTGCTGTGGGTTCTCTCCCAGCCGCGATTCATCACTCGTCGAAGTCTAAAACAGACTTCATCGCAGACCAACACAGGAGAACATGTTCAAGCACATGGTAACGGTATCATGTAAGAATCCAGCTTCGTGGTTGTTGACATGGACCCGCTGACTTGGGCTTGCTCCAGCGAGGAAGATGGCGTCTACTACATGATTGGCGAGGAAAAGACGAATGGCGCCTCTTTCCAAGCGGTCAACTGCTACTCGTCCACGAACCTCGTCGAATGGAGCTTCCAGGGACGTCTCATCTCTCGCACCGAGGAGGCGGGCGACCTCGGCCCCAGCCGCATCATCGAGAGGCCCAAGGTCATCAAGAACGACAGCACTGGCAAGTATGTGCTCTGGCTGCACATCGACTCATCCGACTATAAGGATGCGCGAGTGGGCGTGGCGACCAGCGATACCGTGTGCGGCGAGTACAAGTACCTTCGAAGCTTCCGTCCTCTGGACTTTCAAAGCCGTGATATCGGAGTCTTCAAAGACGACGATGGAAAGGCCTATCTTCTCACCGAAGATGTGAGCACACCACTCAGACCGTCAACAGAGATTCGCTGACGAGGTTACAGCGCGAGTACGGCACTCGCATCATCAAACTCACCGATGACTATCTCGACGTCGAGGAGGTCACGTTCGGCTGGGAGTACTTTGCCGAGTCCCCAGCCCTGGTGAAGCGGAATGGCTTCTACTTCATCTTCGGCTCCCACCTGACCGGCTGGAATGCCAACGACAATGTAGACTGACGTCTCCCATTCCATGCGCTCCGTATTCACTAACATCCACTCAGGTCTACAGCTACGCCGAGTCCCTCTCCGGCCCCTGGTCCAACTGGACCGAGTTCGCCCCCGTCGGCTCCAACACCTTCGGCAGCCAGGTCAGCTACGTCCTCCCCCTCGGCACCGACAAGGCCGTCTACATGGGCGACCGCTGGCACTCGACGAACCTGGCCGCGAGCACGTACATCTGGCTGCCTCTCACCTTTGACGGTACGACCGTCACCCTCGACTGGCACGACTCCTGGACCGTCGACGTGGAGGCCGGCACGTGGTCCGAGGCGAAACCCACCGTCCAACTCGAGGGCGAAGCCGCCGAGCTCGCAAACGGGGCGCGTGTAGTCGGTTGCGCGCCGTGCAGCGGTGCCGAAGCAGCTGGCTATCTCGGCGGCGACGAGGATGGGTCGGCCGTCTTCAATTTCGAGTCCGGGGCCGCTGGTAGGGTGACCCTTGTTGTCAAGCACAAGAACGGCGACACTGGGTCTCGCCATGCGGCTGTCACGGTCAACGACGAGGAGCAGGGCGTCGCGTTCCTTTCTACGAACCATCACTCGGACAGAGCTGGCAGCAGCACCGTTCACGTCGATCTCAAGGCCGGCGCCAACACTGTCAAGTTCTCGGGATCTGGGGGATGGGGTCCGGATATCGACCAGCTGATTGTGCCGGATTTGTAATGAACAGATGGCCGCTTTTTGTATTCCAGCTGAAGTCGAGCATGAGTGAATCAAGTTGGGTAGAATATTCGCACGAATAAGGCCAGTTTCCTGGACTGACAAAATGATCTGCCATCAACAAGAAGGGATGAGTAAACCGGACTTTTCTCGGTATTCAAAAGCACTTCATATAAATGAAGCCATAGTTTTTTCAAGAACATCGGATCTATTGTGATATGGCACATGCCCTAGTCAAGACTCTTCATCCTTGGGACTGTTCCAATCATCTCGTTTCAATTAATTACACTACCTTTTTCTTGCTCTCGATCTCACTGTAATTATTGCCGCACACTTCGCAATCGTCATCGTAAATGCCATGACGTGAGCTAGTTATTGGTATATACTGACGAAAGGTGTGGTCACGCAGCAGAGTTACTCAAGCCGGAAAAGAAGGTTGATGTGTATTATTACCCTCTGCAGTGGCACCACGACACGATACGAAGGTGATACCCGAGCAGCCGCCCGTATCATCAACTGAAGTTGCCTGCCACACGGCTTTGGCAAGTTGTCAACATTGGTCGTCCTATTCTTTGAGCTGCCCCAGATGAATAGCTGCAAAGAACAAAGATGGCTGGAGACTGCAGCACGATCTGAAACTAGGTAAGCCATGATCGCCGTGGCCTGCAGGACGACTAGGAAACACCAACAGTTGGACGCCATTCCCGCGTGAGGCTCATATGTGACTCGTATTCCCGACATGGAAGATTCCAAGCCACGGTTCTAGCGGCGTCTTGCATATGTCGTGTACCGTGATACACCGAGACTGTGTTCGTCCGCTGGATACTTTCGCAACAGGCGGCTCCGAACTTATTCACAGAAAGGTCCGCTTGACGGATAGCTTAACCGGAGACGCGCAGGTGTGATGACTGGGTGTTGTTGGGGAGGACGAGAGGCTGATGATCTGTGTGATGGCATCACTGACGAGTTCGAAGTAAGCCTGTTATCGGAAGTATTAAATTCCAAGATATAGTTTCAGGTTTCACCGCAGTCACTGCATTCATATTGGCTGCACGGGAAATGCAAATGAGCTGATCTCAAACGACCTTTCCGAGATAAGAAGGCGTTATAAAAAGTTCTCGACAAGATAGACCATCGCAAATTCGCAATATGCGCCGGATCACCCGCCACCCTAAGATTACGCGATCGGGGTGAGCGGGGTGACATCTTTGCAGGATAAATGTAACGTGTTCTGATTATAGGTTATAAGATACTATTGGTAAATAGTAGGACTGCAAATAGCAAATAGAAAGTCACCAGTCAAGTAGAAAAGTCGGTAATTTACTAGACCTATTTATCTATTCCCTTATATCTATCTGTCCCTACCTACTTATCTACTTGTCTATCCATCTACTTATCTACTTATCTATCTATCTATCTATCTACTTATCTACCTACCTATCTGTCTATCCATCTATCGATCTGCCTATAGTCAAAGGGCAAGGGGCCAATATACTCATACCTTAGCGGGGTTAGATTGAAGAGCCCGCCCTCGTTAGGTAGCCCTCGTTCGACTTGCATTCCTATATCCGACTTCCAACATCCACCACCCAACATACCCGACGGAAAAAGGGAAAAGAAAAACACATCATCAGCCCCCTCCTTTTGCCCTTGTGATTTTCAAAGACAAGAAGGGAAAAAAGAAGAAGAAAAACAGTTGTCCCGGTACCTCCGACCATGGATGACCCTCCCCTCTTACTAGACCTGCTCACTTCCCTGCTCGAAGTTCCGGATGATCAGATCGACGACCCAAACGAGAACCTAGACCATGACTACAAGGAATGGGGATTCAACATCTACCGCACTACCTATGGTAGCCCTAACTCGGACAGGGCCTGGGAGGCACTTATAAAAGATATCCATACCCACGTACGCCTCCAGATCCAAGGCCGATACACCAGTGAGAACGAGGAAGAAGTCGAGGCCGCAGAGAAGCTGATGTCGCTATTCCGTCTCAGCGCCCACTCTGACCCCGAAACGCTCCAGGGAGTCGACTTGGATCAACTCCGTCAAGTCCACGCCGAGAATGTCCGCACGGGCAAGGCACTTTCAAACGCGTGCTGGGCTCTGAGACAGATGTTCTTCGTCGCAGACGGCGAGGTGCTGGGCGACGTCGCACTCGCCACCGGGGACTTTTGGATCAAATGCGTCGAGGCAGACCATGTGGCCTTGCGACACGTCGGTCGAGACCCCAGCCGTGTGCCCCAGCAGTACTTTGGCTGGTTCAAGTCTCAAGATGAGATCGAACCGCTTCATCGAGCTGTGGTTGGGCTTGCAGGTTCACCAGCTGGAAAGCATCGCGCCTCGTACCATTGGCGGGATGCATCTGGGGATATGGCATGGGGACGACCGCCTCTGAGCTTCACGTTTTTCTTCTTTCTATATTCAGAACCCCCGGTTATACATACGCAGAGAATTACATACACACATATATATATATATGTATATATATTACACAAAACTACCACAGACTCTCTCCGTGATGACGTTTTACAGTTTACTTTGTAATCATCTCCCACTAGTTAGACCCCGACGTGTCGATGCTCAGGGGCCAGGGCATTCACATCGTCCTCCATTCCGCGCTATAGTGCGGCGCCAACCAGCAGTCCGAGTCAATCAGACTTGAGAATCATAGTCCACGGCCCAGTCTCGCGAACGCTGGACCAAGAAACAACATAGCAAGCTCCCACGGACGTCCCGTTCGTTATTGCCATTAACCTTGAACTCAAGTCTGACGCCAGAAGCAACGCCGGTTGGCCAGAGAAAGAAGTGAGACACGAAGATCTCGGCAGCACATCCATCGTGGCGAATCACGGCCCTGACAGACCCCTGAGAGTGGTGGTGATGCCAACGTCGACTCGGATTGGTGCATCAAAGAAGACATCACCCCCACAGCTTCATGCTGAACTCTGGGTGAAATACCTTCGTTGGACTGGTCCCATTGGACCTGCTGATGCGAGATCAAGGGGCGGAGGGGGAGTCTGCCCACGCGTCAGCGACCACCAGACTTGCTGCCTCTACTCTGTAGGCTCATGTCGATTCGCTCTCGCTCGTCGTCACTCGCCTCGTGAGTCTGGTTCCTGATGCCGCTACAGCACTGCCGTGGCCAGGAGCTGCATATGGAATGCTTGAAGACATCCCAGCCGTGATCGACACGACAATGGAGCCCCTGGTCACTGGTGCGTGTTCAATGTTGCCTCCCAACGCATCGCCCAACAGACCAGACACCAGACCAGCGCACGCTTCCTCTTTCATGCATGCACACTCCCGAACGGTGACATGGCCCTGCTCGCTCTTGTCTTTCCCTGAGGCTCGTCCGGCGGTGATGATTGGCTGACTGTCGTATCTTCCTCTGGGTCTTTGTTTAATTCAAACGTCGCGTCCCGAAACTCGTGGTCCAACCAACGACGAGAGCCTCGAGCTGTCACCAACGTCGGTCTGTCCACCTTCCAGATCCGGACACCAGCATCCCTTCACCGACGAGTTCTAGTCGATGGCGAAAAGGAACGATATCAAACATTGGTGGTGGTTGGTGCAGCAGCTCGGCTCGCCGCATGAACAGATGGGATAGTAGGCATTAGGTATAAGACGTAGCTTGCCGCCGCCAGGTGTTGATGAGTTGATGAAGCAGGCCATCCGTCGACGATCAGCACAATCACGATCTTTTTCCGTGAACCGTGATTCACTTGACCATCACTCGTTGAACACAACCTTGACTCGTATCCAAATTCCGACCAGACCATCTAGAGAGTAACCGCAGATATGCACGCAGCAACGCTCCTCGCTCTCCTCCTCCCTCTGGCCCAGGCCGCTCCCTCGCGCCGCGCTCAACCAGCTCCGCTGATCAGACCTCGCGGCGCATCCCTCATCGAGAACAAGTACATCGTCCGCCTCAAGCCCGGGGCCGAGACGGGCGCTCTGGAAACGGCCATGTCCATCTTCGCCGCCGACGCGGACCACGTCTACAACTTTGGCAGCGCCCTCCGCGGCTTCGCGTCCACGCTCAACGCCTCGGAAGTCGAGACGCTGCAAAACGACCCGGACGTCGACTTTATAGAGCAGGACGCCGTCGTGACGATCAAGGCCGCCGCCCGGAGCCAGAGGAACGCGCCGTGGGGTCTGGCTCGGCTGTCGAGCGCCGCGCCGGGGAGCACGACGTACAGCTACGACGAGAGCGCGGGCGAGGGGACATGCGCGTATATTGTTGACACTGGTATCGACGTCGACCACCCCGTATGTCAAACACACCCCCCCCCCCCCCCCCCCCCCCCCCCCCCCCCCCCCCCTATTTCCAAACCCCCCCCCCCCCCCCCCCCCCATCGTCTTCTGCAACAGCTTGTCCAACTGACACATTGCCGCAGGACTTTGAAGGCCGCGCAAGCTTCCTGGCAAACTTCGCCGGCGACGCAGACGACACCGACGGCCAGGGCCACGGCACCCACGTCGCCGGCACCGTCGGGTCCAGGACGTACGGCGTGGCCAAGAAGACGAAGCTCTTCGCCGTCAAGGTTCTCGACGCCAACGGCGAGGGCACCAACTCGGGCGTCATGGCGGGCATGGACTTCGTCACGGCCGACGCCGCGTCGCGTCCGGGTTGTCCCCGGGGCGTTGTCGTCAACATGTCGCTCGGCGGGCTGCGCTCCACGGCCGTGAACCAGGCCGCGGCGGCCATTGTCGGCGCGGGGCATTTCCTGGCGGCTGCGGCGGGGAACGAGAATGCCGACGCGGGGACGTCGAGTCCCGGCAGCGAGGCTAGCGTGTGTACCGTCGGCGCGACGGAGCAGGACGACTCGCTGGCGCCGTATTCCAACTTTGGGGCGGTGGTGGATGTGTTGGCTCCGGGGAGCAGGGTCAAGAGCACGTGGCCTGGGGGTTCTACCGTGAGTTCTTTTGTTACGGGAGTGAGACTGCGTGAAGGTGGGATGGATGTGTGTGTGTGCTGACTGTGAGGATAGAACACCATTTCTGGGACGTCGATGGCGAGTCCGCATGTTGCCGGTCTGGCTGCGTACTTTCTGGGAGTCGGGTATGCGCCCAGGAATCCTGTCGAGCTCTGCAGCTACATTGCCGAGACTGCGCTTGATGGCGTGGTTGATGGAGTCCGTCGCGGGACGGTCAACAAGCTCATCAACAATGGGTTTGCTGGGAATGGCACGGCCAAGACGACCAAGGGTGGTGTTGGTCGGCAGGTGAAGAAGAAGTTCTTCATCCGTGGTTAGAATACGAGATAGCTTCAGGTTGTTTGTGGTTCCTTTGTAGAGTCTGGCTTTCTTTCTCTGGGCCGAGTCCGTCGAGAAAAGAGACTCGAGGATTATCTACAGTGTCATCTTGGACTCCGGGATCTGTACATTAATTAGACTGCTTATGACGATAAGAACCTCTCTCGACTGCTGGCTTGTGATTATTGATGAAGATCATGTCGAGCACCCATCATGGCGAAGCTGTCACCGCCTTGGCTGCTTGTTGGCCAGCTATCCTCCCAAACACCACACACTCCAACAGCGACGATCCTCCAAGCCGGTTGTCGCCGTGGATGCCACCCGTGATCTCGCCTGCTGCCCACAACCCCTCGATGGCGGTCTTGTCCCCTCTCAGCACCTGCGCCTTCTCGTTGAAAGAGGCACCGCCCATGGTGAAATGGGTCATGGGCGTGACTTGGCCGACGCAGACCTCCTCCTCGCGGCTGCTCTCGCCAGCTTTCAACCGCCACCTCCCAAACGTCCTGCGGCCAAAGGCAGAATCCGTCCCCGAGGCGACGAGAGCGGCATATTCGTCGACAGCCTCGATCAGTTCCGGGCTCAACTCCTTCACCTTCTTCTTCTCCATCAACCCTTTCCAGAGGTAGAAACCCAGATGCCCTCCCGCGGCCTCGCTCGCGCCGGGATCCATGAGCAGCGTCACATCCCACTGCCTGAGCTCACCGCCCTTCCTCGCGGGAAGCCGCATAACAGCCCTGCTGACGTGCTCTCTCGTCTCCATCTCGTCGACGAACCGCCCTCCCTGGGCGGAGAGCAGAATCCCACCCTCGCCGCGGAGAACCTCGGCCGCGAGGAACTTGTATCGCGCGTCCGGGTCCCCGGGGTCCACGAATCCCGTCGGGTGGATCTGCACGCTGGTCATGTCGACAAGCTCGGCGCCGACGGCCTCGAGAATGCCGTGAGAGGCCGGCCGCGCCTCGTTGGTGGAGGGGAACCCCGCGAGGTCGGGGCGGTGCTTCGCGAGCAGACCCGAGGCGTCGCCTGCGAAACCGCCCGCTGCGAAAACTACGGGCCCCTCGAGCGTGCGGTGTTCGTTTTCGTGGGTGTACCGGACACCCAGCACCTTGCCGTTCTCGACAGAGAGTGCCGTCACCTCTGCCGAGCTGGTGAGGTGGAAGTCTGGGTGTCGGTGCAGTTTCTCGAGCAAATTGGTGACGATGGCGGCTCCCGGAGGCGTTTTGCCAGCGCCTCGATGGGTGCGCGCGACGGAGTGGCCTCCCATGGGGGCTACGATACCGAGGTCGACGCCGACTTCGTCCGCGAGCCAGCTGACTGCGTTTTCCGAACTCTGCGTCAGCAAGTGTACGAGTTTCGGTCTGTCGACACCCCCTCTCGGTTCCGTGAAGCGAGCACCGGCTGCTTTGACCGTGTCGTCGTAAAATAGGTCGTCCCGGGCGACGCCGGCGGCCTTTTGGAAGCGCGTGTTGGCGCCGTTGATGCCGGAGGATGCTTTGATGCTGTTCCCGCCGGGTTTCGGGGCGCGGTCGAGCATCTGCACCGAGGCGCCGGCGTTGAGGGCTTCTTGGGCGGCGGAGAGGCCGGCCAGGCCGGAGCCGACGACGATGACGGGTTTGCGCTGGGCCATGGTGGCGGTCGAGAAGGGGAAGCGGGAGGTTTGGTGGGCGAGTGTGGTGAGTGTGTTTGTTATGGGACGGTGGTAGCGCATGCCCAGAAGAGCTGCGATGATGCCGAGTATGAGGGTTACGATGAAGGGGAGAATGGGTCGAAGGGACATGGCCACTCTTGATGAATCATGAGGGTCGGCTTGGACACAGTCCCTTTTGTAGGATGGAAGATGTATTCTTTGATGGAGTTGGGCATGTGTCTCTGCTATTGATTCGATTCCAGGCGGGTTTGCCGGACACAAGTCGGATGATTTTAGGCGTCGTACGATGTTTCCTGGAGTCTACGTCTGACCTGGTGATGCGAGAGTGGCGCCAGATTCGCCTCTGGCGGGTCTCGGTGAGCTGCTTCGTTGTGATGTGCTGACTGGTCCTTGGAATGCGGCGGCTTGGTCCGATGGAGAGTTTAAGATGCTGTCGGCAGTGGCTATCGAATGAACAGGTTGGTGAACGGCATTCTGCGTCTCACAGGGTTGCTGAAGGTCGAGGCAGTTCTGTCCTGTCGACTTGACATCGTTCAACAATCCATCTTGAGCTTGACGACTAGGCTCATATGTGAATGCCTTCGAGCTGGATGAGCTCATCACGAATAACAAGCCATTTTATACAAGTCAGTATCGCTTCTATAGGAAAAGAGCTGGCTCGTGTTGTGGTTCGGTATACCGAGGCTGGAGTGTCCTTGCAAGCCATGCCCGACTCACTCGGGAGTGATGTCAATCGCCATAGAAGCGTTCTCAGAAGGAATCGGACGCATGTCTTGAAGGACACAAATCAGCGAAATATGATGGTTTTAATGCCTCAAGAAAGAAACCTGGAACGTTGTTACTGGTCCGGAATATTGACTGGTCAACTTGGCGGGAGCGTGTGGTACATATTGTACGTTACTGGCGGATAAAGTAAGTCAAGGTGCCAGAGTGGTTAATGGGCTGCCCTGCTATCAGATCTTCTTGTTCAATTCAGGCAGTGGCTTCGGTCGCGCAGGTTCGAATCCTGTCCTTGACGCTTCTTTTTTTATTTATTTTCCTGCCACCTGCGAGGGGAACTGAGACTTCCAAAATCTCCTGGAACTCGTGAAGTCAGTCAGTTAAGCAAGCTGCTCCTACTTTTGTCAATCTTCTGATTACTTTGAAGCTGTCTCCTCGTGTTCTCGGTTCGTCCGGTTCCACGCAAAGCATCTCTGGCCGCGGTTTAAGACACAACACGGACTCGGGAGAAAAGCACGCGAGAGAGGCCCTCTTTCTACCCTTTAGAGCTTCTGCTGTAGCATTTAAAGATCTACCAGCTGGCCCTCACCTCACATCCGGATGATCCCTCTGCGAAATTGAAGCGAAAAGGCAAAAGTTCCTACAAGTACATCGAGCAAGCCAACGGATCGCCGTCCAATTTACAGAGTCACACATTAAACCGACCCTTGTCGACCGATTTTCGGTTATACTACACGTGAACCCGACGGCCCCTGTCTACACCAGCGCTTACTGTCAATTTGCGACGGTTCGTGCTCTGTTCTGTGACGTCCAGGTGGTCGTCCTCCTAGGATAGGGGTCGTAGCAGCTTCCCCATGGATGCATCGTCAGCTCCCTCCGGATGGAATCAGCCATCCAATCTACTCTCGCCGCCGACACATCGCGGCTTTGCATGGGTAAATGCAACCCGAGGCGCATGCCGAGTTATCCGGTAGCGCATCGTTTGCGCCTCCCATCTTGGCATCACTGGCACTCCCGCTCGTGGCTGTCTCTGGTCTCTGCAGGCGACAACGGACAGACGGATTGTTATGGCTTCATAGGGTCTAGGGGATTGATTACATTGCGACTGGGCTGTTTGCGAGATGAAGATGTGACTTGTACCTTGTGTGCATGGAGGGAGAGGAACAGCAGCGCATCGGCAGCTCCTGTCTGGAGAGGACACCGTTCACGATAGAGGCCTCCTGTTTGTACTTATCCGTGTTTGCTTCATCGTCTCACAGACACGGCCTCAAAGGCAACTCAACAGCTACCGAATGGTTGAGAGTCGACGACCCCAACGACATGTACCCAGGTGGAACGATTTCGTCCGCAAGAGGGGATGCGCGCCGCTCGGAGAAATGGAAGTCGAGCTGAGGTTAGCCTACCACGAGTAATCAGTCTTGCACCATCTCGACAGGGCCCTGCAGCGAGCGAGCCAGGCATGATGGCTGCTCTCGCGGCGCCGCTGAGCAACGTGGTCCTGAGCCCTGCGGTGCTTGGCAATACGACGTGGTCACGGTGCAGTGGTTGGATTGGCAGCATTCGGTGTCTTGGAGGTGTGCCGTGGCAGGGGAACGAATCTCCTCCGAGACTCGAAGAGACAAGTTGATTCCTTTATTTGCGGCCACGATCGTGGCCTTGGCAGACGTCGAGACCGCGGGACGCACAACTGCCTTGAGCCTCCGTCTTGGAGACGAGGGATTCCTCCGAGGACCAGGGGCCAAATAACGAACGTTCCCTCGGTCGTTGTTCGAGCCTCGTTTGTTGGCATCGCGGGCCAAGGGGGCTGGACATTGAAGATCCAAAGGTAGGTGGTACTTGGTCTTGCTTCCGCGGCTGCCGTTCGTTATTATACGACGGCTTCTTCGGCTCGGGGATGTAGCCTGGGACGAGAAGCAGGAAACAAAAGATGCAGATTATGAAATGCTGTGAGGTGTTTGTCGGCGCAATGGTCAAAAGCGCCGTTCGTCCAAGACTCCCAAGACAAGACACGAAGTAAGTGAGACACCAGACACTAAGAAAAGCAAAAACTCGGCCATTTTTCAGGGCATTGGTCGCTAAATTCAGAATATTTGGGCCTGTTGAAGGCCGCGTGAAGCGTTTACATGCATGATAGGTAGTCCTCGTGACAGGCGCTGGTCCACGATCAAAGATCGACGCCCATTTGGCATTCACCTTCACTTCCTGCGCCGTTCAACTAGTCGACTTCGTGGCGTCTTTCGGCTATTGTCGAGACGTTCCCTTCCGCCGTCTCCGCGTGTGGGATCGTCGAGCCAGCGCGCACCTTGTCGTGCGCCATCACCACTGGCCCTTGACAATTCCACAAAATGCGTGCTGTTTCTTCCAAGTCTGTTGCCCCTCTATGGGGGCTGTATAGCTAAAGCCATAGTATGCATATAAGGGGCGTTAACCCCCCGGTGGCTTGTCTTAGTCATCCTGGTCCTCCACACCCTGGCGATATCGTTCGTCCATCTGCCAGCTGGTGAGGCAGTGTCACCGTTCTATTGCCAGGCTGTCAGTTGATACGTCGACAGTCTCCACGACCAGAGCCAGTTCGAACACATGGTGAGGTTCGTCCGGCCTGGCGTCATCATCGACGATGTGTGCCTGTGAGAGGAGACCCGGTATAAGCATACTCGCAGTAACATCATGTCCAAGTAAGGTGGTGGGTGTACGAGGGATCGCAGGCACACTGGATCTTCCCCGCAGCTCGCCATGTGGTGTTTGGCTCACGCCTCTTCCGTGAATGGGCTTGATCTTCGCGGCCAGCCCTGGTTGGCACGGTCATGATGACGCTGGACGACCTTGGCCCTCGCCGCGGCAGCCTGGTTCTGCGAATGGCGAGAGGACATGAGGATGGTTTGGAGACATTGGCGTTTCGGCGTCTTTTCTCTCTGTCGGCTGCCCTAACAGTATCCGTACAGCTATTTTCTCCAAACAACCTTCATCGTGCGCCTGAAGACACCCAGTTGGCGAAGGACGTCGAGCTGAGTGGGCCCAATCTCCCTTGGCCTCCGTCGACGGCACGAAACAACCTTCTGGACCGGTATCACGAAGGGAACTGGGATGGTGCCGGTCACACTGCGAATCCTCGCATGCCCCCAGTACTACGTAAAGTCAGGGTGGCGGGCGGGCGGGCGGGCGGAAGAACCAAGACTGTCCATCTGACCAGACGACACGAGATGGGCAGATGTATCGCGACACAGCACACCACAGATTGACCCAGGACCGTCAGTCTCCCAGAGGACTGGAAACGTCAAGACGCGCGATGCAGTGCGGGCTTGAGATACCTTGTGACGGGTCACGGAACCGTTGATGGACAGGACGAACCGTCTTCGTGCCGCTTCTTCCACTCCTCGACCTCTTACAACACGTCGAGGCAGCCTCATCTAATTAATCAAGCACATCATTGTGCCGACTACCGACAGCAGCAACCCGGACGCGATCCGCCGCCAAGACGGACAAGGGCCGTCAGCACGCCCAAGGTACGAGTGCATGGCCAGTAGTACTGCGTTTGTCTGTTGAGATGAGGTCCCTTCGCGCCCAGCATCGTCGAGGTCGTCCGTCGCAACCAGGGCATTTCCATGACACACGGTAATATTAGCCATGGGGCTCGAATGCGACATGGACGAGACCAGCAAGGATCCGACGGGACCTGGGGGCCGCTGGCGAGATATAATACACAGTAGTCTACGGATACTCTACAGTAATACGGACAGAGAATTGAATCTCGGACCTGGAAGAAGAGAAAAGACGCCAGGCTGGATACGTTCAAGCGGTGGTCGCGTCGCCCCAATTCCGCGGAGGGAGCTCCTGTTCACGCTCACTCGTCCGGTGGCTATCACCACCCTCCCTCCCACTCATGGCTGGTGTACGACTGTAGAAGTATTGGGGAAGCGATGAATTGGGGCTCGAATTGGATTCGACAGTGACCTGAATGCCACCGCCCAAGTGCTTCTGGACGACTCGCTCTTCGCTGAGCACCGCAGACCTTGGTAGCATCCAGAGACAGACGTGACTGTATATTTAGACGTATTAAATGTCACCATGTGTGCCAATCGCCCCGGTATTCACACTCAAGACTGAAGCTTGACGAGAGTAAAGGGCCCTAAAAATTGGAGAAAATAGGAAACTGGTGACGGAAAAGGTGGGAATGACATCAGCTCGGTGGACTGATTTTCCCCAACGCCCGAGGCAGAATCTCTTGGCCTGTCCCTCTCTCTTCTCTCTTCCTCTATCTGTGTTGTGAGTGTCTCTCTCTTTGCTGGTCTTTGCTGGCCCCCTCTCACCTCTCTCTCCAGCTTGGCAGAGGCTTTCCCTTCGTCCTCTAGTCCGTCTTCTGGAACCTGACAGCTGGTCCAGTGTCTCGGAAGCCAACAGGGACTGGCAGCTGGACGTGCTTGACTCGCTTCGCCTGGCGGAGATGAATATGCACCAGCACCTGCTAAGACACGACACGAGAGCCGCACTTTGATTCCATCCATCCCATGCTGGATACTTGCTAGATGGCTGATTACACAGTAGTGTAGTTAGTTGGACTGATGTATCGTCTGAAGATGGCACACGTCGACTGTGACAGCTCCCACTGACAGGCAGCCCGTCAACTCGGTCTCCTGTCAGAGACAGAAGATGACGCAGAAACTGCATCTTCTTGATCTCGTTCGCACCACTGCGGCCTTTTCATGCCATTCTCGTCGGCTTTCCTCTCGCCCCAGGCGGTCTCCGACGTCGTAAACACCGGTCGTCACTCCACCATGCCACCATTACCATCCCACATTACACTCGTGATACTGTGTAGTATACATAAATGAAAGTCCAATATGGGTCTCTCGGTCGAAGCCATGCCCCATATCGAAGCAACCCCGGCTCGGTTCGAACCTCTGGCCTTTTTAAAGATCGGCCCTTGTCCAGGCCACCTTGGACAATGGATGGTCTGCATCACCACCACCAACTCCAACAACAACAAACAGCTTTTACTCGACCCACTCCCTCTTCATCCTGCACACGAAACGCCTCCCTCCTCCTCCTCCTCCCCGTCTTTGAACCCTCGTCTTCGAACCCTCGTCCAGTTCTCCGCGGCCCCCCGACGATCCCCAGCATCCGTACGTACCCCGGACCTCTAAACACGCTCGTCGAAAGCTGGGCCGACCCATCAGCCATCTCGGTTTCGCGCTGACCCCTTCAGACACCCTCGACGACTCCATTGTTTGCTTGCTCCTTTGAGCTCTTGTCCCAACTCTTTTGCCCTGGGCTTTCCCCATTGTTCACTCTGTACTTAAACTCCTCCTCCTCCCCACCCTCTCTTCCCCGGCTTCGAGAGACCGCTTCTCCTCCCATCGTCCGTGTGCTTTCTTCCGTGGAGTTTGCCTGTTCATAACTTACGAGATACCCCCATATAAAACGTTTATTGCTTCTTTTCATCTTTGTGCTTCTACACCATCATCACACACTCGCCCGGAAGAACACACACGCGCACATCTCAGTCGAACAAACCACAATGGCCACACACCAAAGCCACCACGATGCCGTCCCTCAACAGACCCTCGAGAAGGACGCGCATGCCTCCGGCGCCGACCACCACCTCAACGGCACCAATGGCAATGGGGGTGTCCCAGTAGGCGGAAACGCTCAGGCGCGACATGGCGGCCCTTGGTCCCGCGTCGTCGACTACCGCAACATGACTGAAGGAGACGCGCAGGCCTTCGGCGGTTCCCTCCAGCCCGGACTGTGGAAGCCCTACGAGCACAGGAAGTTCGCCAACCCGGCGCCGCTGGGCCTCTCGGCCTTTGCCCTCACCACCTTTGTCCTGTCCTGCGTCAACCTCCACGCGCGCGGCGTCACGGCGCCCAACATTGCCGTCCCGCTGGCCTTTGGGTACGGCGGTCTGGTCCAGCTGCTCGCTGGCATGTGGTACGTTGCGCGCAGTTTCCCCCACCTCGTCTTTGTCTGGGTTTTCTGTTTGTTTGTTTTCTTTCGATTTCCCTGCGTGTGTGTGTGTGTGTTTGTGCGTGTGTGTCAGGGGGTCCCCCGACATCCCATCTCGTCTCAACGGTTCGCCACGATGACCCCGGCGCGGAATAAGCAAAGAAGAAAAAGGGGTGGTGGAGAAACGTCTCGCGCTCCTTTGCGCCGGAGTGGATCGTGGGATGATCCAGCTCGCATGGGAATACAGGTCAGGGATCAGACGGAAAACACTTCCTCGCCTGGCCAAACGTTGGCGGAGCATCATGGCCATGCTGCCGTCACCCTTGACACATTCCACATACACACACACACACACACACTCTTTCTCTCTCTCTCTGTGCCTCTCACTCGCTCACGAAGGCTCTCACCCGCTCACAAAGGCATCACCGCTGACCACAATGTGACACCACAGGGAAATGGCCGTGGGCAACACCTTCGGCGCCACCGCGCTCTCGTCGTACGGCGGCTTCTGGATCTCGTACGCCATCCTGCTGACGCCCAACTGGAACATCATCGGCGCCGACGGCCCCTACGCCGCCGACTTCGCGGACCACTACTCGGCCGTCGGCTTCTTCCTGACGGGCTGGTTCATCTTCACGACGCTGCTGCTGCTCTGCACCCTGCGCTCCACCGTCGTCTTCTTCCTGCTCTTCTTCACCCTCGACCTGGCCTTCCTCTTCCTCGCCTGCGAGAACTACGCCGCCAACAACGGCGCCATGACGGCCATGCGCAACCTGCAGATCTGCGGCGGCACGTTTGGTATGCTGGCCGCGTTTTTGGCGTGGTACTGCGCGCTGGCTGGTATCCAGGATGACAGGTGAGTTTCTTTGCTATGACCTCTGGCTGGTGATGGTGTCTGGGTTTTGGTCTGGGTTGTTTGGACGTGGCCATACCGTCGCTCGGCGCACCATGTGGATTCCCGTTTGCTAACATCGCCTCTCGTGCAGCAACTCCTTCTTCCAGGTTCCCGTGTTCCATCTCCCTTGGTCCGACAAGGGCAGGGAGATCCGCAAGGCCAAGAGCCGCTCCTCCGTCTAAGGTACGTGGATGCAGGACTGTTGCTTCAGGTGCGACGTGTGTGATGTGGAAGAGCTGCGTTCGGCGAGAATGCCGACGGATAAAAGCATTGATGAGAGCGGAACTGCGCCCCGGAGGAAACGCCTCGCGTACTCGGGGCAGAGCAGGCCGAGGAGATTGCACGACGAGAATGTCGTCGCTCCATTGGAGATGATGGTACCATAGGACGAATATTCACCTCAGCTATGTACATGGTGTGTTAAAAAAGCTCGCGCCTCGTAGAGGGGCGAACAGTACGAGGTTTCACACGAGAGCGTTATTTAATGAAGGCAATAATATTTACAACGACCTTATCATTCGTCTTGTTCATCCTGCTGCATCTCGTTCTTCCACGTCCTGACCCTGACTACAATGCAAAAGCACAACCAACGGTTCAAACACTCAGTCATCTCTCACAGTGACTGCCGCTTCTCGGCGCAAGTCGATGATGGATGAGATGACGTCGAAACCACACAACCCGACGCGGCAGTCGGAGTGTAGGCTTGTCTTGGCAATGCGACGCAGCTCTGATTAGGTGGCTGGCTCTCGAGCAGGGCGTTGCTGGTCGTTCCTTTGACGCAATTACGGGAGCTTGGCGGTTGGTCTGGCGAGAAGGAAATTGGGGGAGACCCTTGGCGTAGGTCATTTTCTCGTCGCGTGCGGAGATCGTGAGGTGGTGGTGAGAGTGACGGGGGCGAGGGCGAGGGCGAGCTGACGAGTCAGCTCGCGAGTTGGTGGCGTGAGCTGGGCTGAGGACAACGAACCGGGGATTCTCTAATAAATAGGAGTTCCCTTACTGAATGTTGACTTACCGATGGGCGTGTGTTTGGTCTGGCCATATCGGTGACGTTCCCAGTAACTTGGACAAAAATGCTGAGGGGGTGTGTCCTCTTACCTATTGGCAACATGAGAGGTCTTCCAATGGAGTTGTATGGGATATCGCAGATGTAGCAAAATTCAAGAGGTTGTCTAACCCTCTGATTGCAAGTCTGAGTTAATAAAGTCTTTGAATGTTGCGCGTCTTTCAGTTTCGATTTCCTTCTCAGCAATCAACTTACCACTCGCTAGACTGTCCAACGCGGCATTGACAATGCTCGTGTGTGATGCATCAGCGTATTCAAGATGATGCTTGTTCTGGCTGTTGCCTCAGTAACCGAGCTGTCTAGCGTTATTCGGCCCTGGGGTTCACTACTTGCCTACTCATGCGCTCAGTCAGTCGCAGACGAGCGGAAGAGGAGTACTCTAGTTCTTCTGGTGGAGTTCCTGAAGATGATCCTGATAGCTCGAGCTGAATCAAATGGTGCAAGGCCTCAACCGAGTTCGCGGTCTCGGAACCTTCAGGAACTGGCTAAGCTGTGCGAATCACGTCCAAGTTGTGTGCCGATAAACAAGACAGCATCCTAGCTGAGAAGTAACCGAGGATGGGTGAACCAAGTACCCGGCGAGACATCCCAAGTCAAAAAGACTTCCGCTGCGTTAGCTACCAGCTGAAAGTAGCACTCCTCAGCATGACAGTCCAGTCGGGAACCTTGGGAAGTCCATCATCAGGTCAAAATGAAGCTTTTCGCAGTCGGTCGTACAGGACATGCGGCCATTTTCTTGGCAGTAGCTGGGAGAGATTCACCGATGGGATGTCCAATTTTTCGCAATTGTAAGGCTTCAGGCATCTGGAAGAACATCATTTCTCATTTTAACCCTCGAGAGTCGAAGAAGGAAAACCCTCAGTCACCTTCGATCAAGGCTTATAGACAGAAGTGTCACAGAACGTCAAATAGTAATAAAAGTCTAGGGCTGCGGGGACTCAAGGCCGCATTCCGGAAAAGGGGTGCTTCCAATCGCCGAGCAGAGTTTCAGAGTTAATTCATGCCGTCACGAAGTTCTGACCTCTGTAGGCAACACTTCGCCTACCGATACCGTATCCAAGTCATGCACTCGGTCTCGTGGGTAGGCTGACGGTGACGAATGGGATACCAAGACATCTTGGACTGACGAGGCACGGCTGACTGCCACCCAAACGATGGTAATAGCTCAATTTTGCGAGTCATTGATTACGTCCGCAGAGATCGTGACGGAGTCTTGGTTGATGAGCTTTGTCTCGTGATCCTCCGGACCGAGGGGCTGTAGAGTGCGACTAGGCTTCCACTCTACTGTGGAAGATTTGCAGTGACCACGATGCGGTTCTGTCAGCTACTTTGGTGCGGGTACATGAGGCGCCCAGGTATCAAAGACGTGACGTTTCCACAGACGCGAAAATAAAGAAAAGACGACAGTCACTTCATGGGATGCCGTGCGAACTTGCTCGCGTCATCTGTAGCAACACCGTGGTGACCTAGAGATGAACCGGTGAGGCTCTTTTGGGACCAATGCTGCCTATTTTGAGGGAGTCAAGGCTGGCGCATAGGAGTTGAAGACAAGAGGGGATCGGTAGTTCAAGAAATTGATTACATTTGCTTCTCCGCACTCTCTCCCACGTCATCAGTTCCTCAACTGGAATAGAATGATATGAGATTTCATCCCAAAACAGGGTAAAGTCTTTGGTAAACAGCAATGTTGGGTCACAGGGCTGCTCACTGACGAAGATCATAGATGACTGTGAATAACCAAGATGGCACCAGAATCCAGGGAACTGCGAAACCATCAATGTTGTTTCCAAGAGGTTGAGATTCTCTTAAATCCGCTTGCTCAGGAGTTAAAATAAATATGCCAAGATCTCATGGTGGACTCGAGAAGGCCCTCGCCTTGGGATTAAACGCTGCCATCCTCTGTTCGATCACATGTGTGGATGGGCTCAGCTAGTTGCGCTCTGGTCAATGCAAAGGATATTGATTCACGGCATCAAGAAAGGCAGAGCCTAATGGCCAAGCTGCTGAATTTCAGCACAGCAAAATCCCTACCAGACCTTCGTCTCTCTGCATCAAGTCCATATGGACCTGGGCCGCCATCCAGGCTCAAAGGCCAGTCGTTTGCCGCCGTGAGTCATGTGTGCTAAAAGTCTGTGTGGTACCTAGTCTGCAGGATATACGGCTCTGGACTCTCAATTCAGTGACATACACAACCTCTGTGGGTTCGAAGTAGAGTTCTCAAGACTCCCTTGATGGCTTGGAAGAGGGCTGTGGTCATAGTCTTCTTCCCCACGAGGCCTCAACGCGGAGCAGCATCCACTTCAGACACACCCACAAGCACGGTAGCTCAGGGGTAGAGCGCTGGGCTCATAACCCAGAGGTCCCCCGATCGAAACGGAGTCGTGCTATCGTCAGTTCTTTTTCTATTTTTTTTTTCTTCTTTCGCTTGCCACATACCCTCTGCGACCACCCTGTCCTGCTAGAAACGTTCTTCATCTCTTCACTCGGTAGCTATGGATAAGAACTTCACTGCCTCCAAGTACGAGATTCGGCCACCTCAGTCTGTTGTACACTGCGCTGCTGACGTGGGCAGAGGTGTCGCCTTTTCTGATCATATAGACCAGCTCGAGCCGGCCAAGGCCTCTGCCTCATCCGCAACGACGGTCTTGGTAACAGTCTCTGTGCGATCCGAGAAGCCAGGGTTAATACGAACTCATCCTTTGACGCTGCCATGGCGTGCTGCAGGCTCACAGCGACCCACCGATGATCTCCCAATACGACCGCGGCCCCACGACCTTGACTTCGGCACTCGGCCGAAGGAAGAGCCAAAACGAACCTATCAAGACCTCCCCACACGGCCTTTATCCATGAATAATTACACAGTATCCGTATACAGGCTCGGATCGTCACAGGACGTACCGAGGTCGTACCGGGGGGTTGTGTCTTGCTCGTGTGAGTCGATTCTTGGAGCGAAAGCAATGCGAGCTGCCGACTTGGCGATAGTCGCAGCCAAGACGCCATCCCCATCAACTCCCTTGTTCCGGTAATTTCGTTACCAAAAGGGAAGGTCCCAATTCCTCGTGTTCAGTCACGCGTGTCTGGCTATCGGTCGTGCAGCTCTGCAACCCTTACACGCGATTGACGCCAGATGGTGGTGTGCAGGTGCTGGCTGTATATATCTACCTGTCCACGATGCATTCGCTCGGTTGAGGATGTCTTTTGCTGGTCATCGCAGGTCACTCGTTTCATTCCAGCGTCAACCATCATGAGGCTCTCCTCCAACGTCGTCTCTTTGGCCCTTGGCCTCCTGACGACCACCGCTCGCGTTTCTGCTGCTGCTGATCCCGCACCGGAACCCGCAGTCAAAGAAGACACATTCGTTCCCGGTGCTTACATTGTCGAGCTCGCCGGGGAGCAGGATCCCACGAGCCTGTACGATGACCTGCGCTCCGATGGCCTGGCCGTCGTGCCCCGGCTGGATCTCAAGTACCGCCTCTTCAACGGCGCGTCCTTCCGGGTCGAAAACGACGAGGACGCCGAGGTGACTGCGGGCAAGATTGCCGGCAAACTCGGCGTCAAGGGCGTCTGGCCCGTCCGCAAGATCCAGATGCCCAAGGTCGAACCGACGTCCATCGGCGGCCGCAACGCAACATCCACGGGCGACGCACTACTGCGATCCATCAAGCAGCGCCGCGACGAGGCGGCCAAGGACACGGACAGCACGCACGTCATGACGCAGGTCGACCGGCTCCGCGCGGCGGGTTTCACCGGCAAGGGGATCAGGGTGGCCGTCGTCGACACGGGCGTCGACTACCGCCACCCGGCGCTCGGCGGCGGGTTCGGCGAGGGCTTCCCCGTCGCGTACGGCTGGGACCTGACGGGCGACGAATGGGGCAGCGAGGCCGAGGACCCGAAGCCCGACGCCGATCCGCTGGATACCTGCCAGGGCCACGGGACGCACGTGGCGGGCATCATCATGGCGCAGGAGAACGAGCTGGGCTTCACGGGCGCCGCGCCGGACGTCACGCTCGGCGCGTACAAGGTCAGCGGGTGCGGCGGTTTCACCACGAGCGAGGTTCTCGTGGCGGGGTTCTACCGGGCGTACGAGGACGGCAGCGACATCATCTCGTGCTCGGCCGGCGACGACTCGGGCTGGGCGTCTGACGCGGCGGCCGTGGCCGTGTCGCGTATTGCCGAAGCTGGAGTCCCGGTTGTCGTGGCTCTGAGCAACTCTGGGAACCTGGGTCTCTGGGCCGCAGCATCGCCGGCCTCTGGCAGGGCCGTGGCTGGTATCGGGTCCGTCGACAATACTGTCCTCCCTAGCCTGATGCTTCGCGGGACCTTTGCCAACGAGACGGGCGAGTTTGGCTTTGGATGGCAAAGCAGCGTCCCGACGATAGCTTCCAACGTCAGCCTCAGTCTCTGGGTCGGAGGTGTGAACAACACAGCCTGCGAACCGCTTCCAGAGGACGTCGACCTGACCAACGCCATCCCTCTCCTGGCTCAAGATGCCTGTGCTTCTGATATCCAAGCAGAGAACGTTCTCGCGAGGGGCGCAAAGCATATTCTGTTCTTCCCCGAGAGCGAGTCGTACGTCTCTCACTCACTCACTCACTCACTCACTCACTCACTCACTCACTCACTCACTCACTCTCTCACTTACTCACTTACTCACTTACTCACTCTCTCACTCACTTACTCACTCTCACTCCCTCCATTCACACAGAATCCATCTTCACATTATCTGAATCGCTAACACGAGGTCAGCAGAATGTATCCCCCATACGTCTACGTCGACGGCATCGAGGGGATCGCCATGGTCGTCCCTCGCCAAGCCCGCGAATGGATCGCCAACCCCGACAACGTCACCATCTCCCTCACCACGCCCGAGTCGTCCAACCTCTTCGCAGAGTTCCTCAACGGCGGCCAGTACGCCGGTTACACCAGCCCCTTTAGCAGCTACGGCCCGACGTACGAACTCGACATCAAACCGCAGTTCACGGCGCCCGGGGGCGGCATCCTGTCCACCTGGATCTCCGACGAGGGCGCGTACATGGTCAACCCGGGGACCTCCATGTCCACGCCCTTTGTCGCCGCCGTCTACGCCCTCGTCGCCCAGGTCCGCGGCACGCTCGACCAGGAAACGCTGCGCAGCGTCATCTCGGCGACGGCGAAGCCCAAGAGCTGGAACGACGGCGCGGTCGTGTCCGATACGCTCCTCGCGCCCGTGGCGCAGCAGGGTGCCGGTCTCGTGCAGGCCTGGGACGCGGCCCACGCGACGACGATACTGGGAAGTTCGGGCATCGCCTTGAACGACACGGACAACTTTGTCGGCGAGCACACGTTCAGCGTCAGGAACACGGCTGCCGAGGAGGTCACGTATAAACTCGGCCACGCGAGGGCTGCGACGCTGTACTCCTTCACGCCGGGCCAGGTCCAGCTCGACGTCGCTCGCGCTCCTGTTCCTACGGCCGAAGGTTGGGCCGAGGTCGAGTTCGAGGTGGACACGCTGGTTGTCCCTGCTGGCGGAAGTGCCGATGTGAAGCTCACCGTCGTGCCTCCGAGTGGTCTGAATGCCACTCTCCTGCCCGTGTACAGCGGTTACATCACGCTCGACGGAAGCAATGGCGAGACCCTGTCTGTGCCGTATCTCGGCGTCGCAGGCAGCATGCGAGATACACCTGTTCTCGTGCCCTCAACGGGTCGCAACGGTGTCTATCTCTCCTCGACCGAGAGCCACTTCTTGATTCCCGTCAACGCCAACCGCACCTTTACCGTCCAGCGTCCGGGGACTGTGGGCTCTACGATCGTGCCCAAGATGGTTGTCACGCCCACCATTGGCTCCAAGCAGGTTCACGTCGAGCTGGTGGCCGTCGGCGCAGTTGGAAACTCGACGCTCAAGGTCACCGACGTGCTCGGATACCCGACTCTGGGTCCTGTGGCCAACACTCCCGTGCAGTATGCCCACCGCTTCGGATACACTTGGAACTTTGGCGGGCGTTTGGGAGACGGCACGGTTGTGCCCGAGGGAACGTACAAGTTTATCGCTCGCGGGCTGAGGGTCTTTGGAGACGAGGCCAAGGCTGAGGACTGGGACGTTGTCGAGAGTGTCCCCTTTAACCTGAGATATCTTGCCTGAAATGGTTGTTGTTCACACTGGAGGGCAAGTTATAATAAGACTCTCTTTTATACTTGATAGTTATACTAATAATTAACTGATTATCTTAGTATAATATCAAGTAGTAGACTATCTTTACTGTTTTATAGCTATAGTATTTATCTTCTATATTAGTAAAGTAATTCCACCTGTTTCTGTAGTATAAGTAGTTTATCCTGTAGTTGAAGTAGTTTGTATCTTCAGCATATTATTTATACCCAATACTAGCACTCGTGGCACTACTTCATCACTAGTATCTCCAGATGAAAGGTCAGTCGAGACTGGCAAGTCAGACAAAGGTCGAGAAATCTTAGATTGGCAACATCACCAGCTACATCTACTTCATGGCCATCCGCAACTCCAACATCTTGCCGATATCAGGCGTCCCCAGCCCCGTCACCGCATCCCACCCGGCCACCGCCGGCCAGCTCGCGTCCGGCACGATCTTGGCCCCGAATCGCAGCGGGAACAGCCGCGTCCCAAAGGCCGTCGTGTTCGTACACCCCACCGACGCGCCCTCCGTGACGTCCTTCATGGCCTGGGCCCCGGGCCCGTACAGGAACGGGTTGACGAACCCCATCGGCGGCTTGCCGGCCTGGATCAGCGCCGCGTTGACCTGCGCAACCATGCCCGCCCACATGGGCGCCGCCGCGCTCGTGCCCTGGAACCCGGCGAACATGCCGCCCGTGACGAAGCTGGCGTTGAAACTCTGCGCGCTGACGTCCGGGAACCCCCGGCCCGAGGCGTTGAAGAGACCCTTGAACTTGTCGCCGACGGTGTTGGAGAGGTAAGGGGGCACGGCCTGGTCCTGGTAGCTCGGCCGCGCGAACTTGTCGGAGAAGCCGCCGCCGGAGAAGCTGGTCGCGCGCTCCGGGGACACGCCCTTGACGCCGCCGACGCCGGTGACGAAGGGGCACGAGGCGGGGAAGACGGGGTTGAAGCGCGCGCTGGCGGTGCCGTCGTTGGTGACGCACGTGTTGCCCGGGCCGGAGTCGCCCGACGCGGCGAACATGCTCACGCCGCGGGCCCCGAGGGCGCCGAACTGGTTGCAGACCTGCTGGACGTAGCCGTCGGGCAGGGACTGCTCGTTCTCGCCGAAGCTGGTCGTGATGGTGTGCGGCAGCTGGTCGTCGGGGAGCTTGAGCATGGCGTCGAGCCACGTGAGCCACGGTTCCGTCGTGTCCCCCTGCTGGCCGCCGAGTTCCAGCTTGATGGGCCCGTCGCCGGCCATGGCGAGGACGATGTTGGGCACCGGGTTCGACAGGGACGCCGTGTACTGCACGTCAAAGTTGAGCTCCGTGTTGGAGAACTGGTTCTGGTTCTGGTCCGTCACGCCGCCGTTGATGCTGAGGAAGGAGAAGTTGACGCCGGCCGAGGGGGGGTCGACGCGCTGCGCAAAGGCTGCGAAGTCGGCGAACTTGGCCACCTGGTTCTGCGAGGCGTAGACGCCCAGTCCGCGGGCCTTGCTCGCGGGGATGTTCGCCGGTATGTTGTACAGGGCGCGGAGGCACGAGGGCGTCACTGTGAGGTTGCAGCTCGCGTCGACCTGGGCTCTGGACACGGCTGGGATGGTGTCGATGGCGTTGGATCTCCAGACGATTGCTGCCGAGGCATCCGCAAAGCCCGCAAAGGACCGTTTGTGCTTGCGGAGCTCGTCGAAGCTGTCCTCAGTGGGCTGGTGCATCATCGCGTGCGAGCAGAACCGCGTCGTCGGGGTGATGAGGGAGATTTGGCTCTTGAGGCGTTTGGGCAGCGAGTACGTGAGCGTCCGGAGAACCTCCTTGTTGCTGTCTGCGTGGCGGAACCATGCAAAGTCTGCGTCGAGGAGGGTGTTCGCTTGGGATACGGTGGTGGTAAGCCGGATCCAGTGGTCTTCGCTGACGATGGCTTCACGGTCGACGTTTCCCTGCTCCACGATCCAGCTCTTGACGGCGTCGAGAGCCTCGTCGTCGGGCCTGAGAAGACCGAGTGCCTCCTGCATGGTCAGGTGTCTCCCGTACGACTCGTGGCCTGGGGTCGATACGCTGTAGAGGGCATCCTCTACGTGTTGACTCCTGTCGATGGCCATGGACAGCTGGAACCGGTGGTCCGGATCAGCTGGGCGAGACCAAGTCCATGGAGCAGGTGGCGAGTCGTAGTATTCGACCTGGACCAGCCCAGATCTCACAGCCTCTGCGGCGTGGACGAGTACGAGAGTGATTAGAGATGAAGCCAACATCTTGAGTTGTCAGGTCGAGCGCCGCTCACTAAAGGCCCCTTTGGAAACTCACGGTGATACTCGAATAGCAGCAACAGCAGATATATGGGAAACACAATGGGAGCTAACGCATAATACGTGAGCCGGAACTACCCAGAAAAGGTTTCATAAAAACATCGTTTCTACGCCTCAAGGGACGGCCCTTTAGCTTGCATTCGCATCATGAGGTAAACTCAAACAAGCTCAAACCCCTCAAAGTGGCCGTCGGGCTAGACTCGATTCACGGGGAAACGTTTACAGGATATGTCACGGACTCGCAGGGAGCCCCATCACACACCACACGTACAGTCACGACACTCATCCAATAAGCAGGGATGACGACGAACCAGCAGTTGAGACGTTTCATCAGACGTCGACTTGCGCCGCTCAACGCAGTGTCTGACGAGTGACTATGTGAGGCGTGCTAGGGGCGTCGTATGCCGATCACCCGCTGGTGAATCAACTTAGTCTTCTTGTTTCCGAGAATCGAGATGACGAAAGCTTCTTTTGGCCCCAACGATCGATCTGTCGGACGAAGCGTCAGCGTCTGTTCTCAACGAACACTCCTCTTCCAACCAAACGGCCCATCAACCAAAGGTAATAATCATCAGGCGATTCAACTGCCCGAGGGCTCGAGACTGAAAAGCTGGTCCCTGGCGAGAGGAACCGGCGAGAGGAAGCTGGCAAAGAAATCCCTGTGCTGGCCGCATACACTCCGAGTTTGAACGCGGTCCGAAGATCTGGCCAAGCCTATAAGTTCGACTCGTGTCTTGTCCAAGAGGATTGTTGCCGGTGCGACTAGAAACACTGGCATCACCGACCGAGACTAGTTTGTTCGGCCCGTGGTAGTCTCCCTTGGGAAACCTTCCGGCGACAATCGAGGCGTCGCCCTGTCAGGGCTGTGAGGCCTATCAGGGAAACTTAACGCCAGGAACCCGAGCTTGTATACGAGCCCGATTGCGATACTGCATAATAGAGTTGCCAGGCTTGACAAGATTTGTCAAGATTCGTCAAGCAAAGACCACTCCTCTGGGTTCCTCTGGGAGGGTTGGCTCGTGTCATGTGTCTCCAGCAAGCATCATCCCACTTCCTCCGAGTCCCCGAGACAGACCTAGCCAAGAGTCCGAACGGTTTACGCAAGATCAAGTACATTTAAGTTCTAGTTGGAAATTCTGAGGCGAACCGAGAATGGTGTTGATTCGCTGGCGCACTCTCACTCCGTCAGGGCAAAGTCAACTGAGCAAACGACACGACAGGCGACCACACATGTCTGCTGACGTGGCCGAGTTACGCTCGTTTGACTTGGCATGTTTATTCTGAACGTGTCTGCGTGTCTGGCTGTCGACGAGCTTCGGTGGACTGGCGGAAACATTAGTCTTCACATCTACCTTCAACCTTGTACGGGTATCTTCATGCTGTTCTACGTCCTCTCGGGTATCTCCATCCTGTCCTACTGGCAAGCCCTCTAAGATGCCCTCGTCGACGGCACAGTCTTGTTGCGATTTACCCCGGGGATCCTGTACTCGCCCCCCCTCTCCCTCCTCACCGTCGCCCAAAAGTCGTACCCCTGATCTCGCCTCCTCGTCAGCCGTTCCGTGCGCTCCCTCCTGTCGACGCGCTTCCGCCTCTTCTCCCTCTTCCTCGCGGGCACCACCACCACCGCCTTCTTGACGCCGGCCCACGCGAGCATCGCCATCTTCTTGCCGCCCTTGTACGACGTGCGAACGACGCCCTGCACGCGGCTGCTAAAGGCGGCGACGAGCGCCCCGACGATGACGACAAAGGACAGC
This sequence comes from Colletotrichum lindemuthianum, assembly GCA_001693025.2. Classification (NCBI taxonomy): domain Eukaryota; kingdom Fungi; phylum Ascomycota; class Sordariomycetes; order Glomerellales; family Glomerellaceae; genus Colletotrichum; species Colletotrichum lindemuthianum. Next base: position 8,992 of record MASP02000449.1, on the reverse strand, counting down.
GGGAGCGAGACGGCGCCGACGTAGCCGATGGACGGCAGCTGGTCGTCCCACTCGACCGTGTTCATGCCGAAGAGGCTCGTGAAGAAGGACAGCGGGAGGAAGATGACGGTGAAGGTGGTGAAGATCATGACGGAGAGGTTCTGCGATGATGCCAGTTCCGTCTGGAGCCGCGACCATCGGACCTCGTCGACCTGGGCCTGGCGCTGCACCATTTCGAGGAGTTTTTCGTACTGCTGCGAGTCAGAACTGTTCCCAATTCAATTTGTACCAGCAGACGTCACGAGAGAGAGAGGAAGAGTGTGTGTGTGTGTGTGTGTGTGTGTGTGTGTCTCGTAAGTACGTACATCATTCCTCGTCGTATCGACCCTCTTCATCATCTCCTGCGTCTGGCTCTTGTACTCGTCCAGCTTGGAGAGCGCCTCGTCGAGGAAGAGGCTGCCGTTGCGCGTCACGTCCCTCAACTCGTCGCCGTCGAAAATGCCCTTCATGGTGCGGACCACGCCGTCCTGCGCCTCGAACAGCCGCTCGAGGGACTTGAGCTCGTCCTCGAGGTCGCGGAGTTCCATCAGCGCCGACGTGTTTTCCCGGTTCTCCCTCTCGGCTTCCTGGAGCTCGCGCTTGTGCCGCTTCTTGATGGACTCGGGGCGGTTGCTGTCCGAGTCCGACTCCGAGTCCGAGTTCGGGTCGGAGGAGGCGCCGGCTTCCTTGAAGGTTTGCATGCGGAAGCGCTTGAGGGAGGAGGTCATCTGTTCAGTCTGTACGTGAGATGGTCAGCCATCGTCTTCGTTTGTCTGGAGTTGGAACATGCCGTCGTCCCGTTGACTAGGTGGAGTGGGCTGGGCTTACCAGCATGCTAATGGCCTCTTCGAAAATGCGAAAGACTTCCAGGTCCGGGTGGGAGGCTCGGTCGAGGAGAACAGTGACGGCGTGCAGGACTACAAAGGCCGCGAGATCGAGTGCGTTCTCGCAGCGGCCCGTCAAGTCTCCGTTGAGCTCGTTGTAGACGCTGTTCCTCAGATCCGCCTGCTGGAACAACGGGCCCTCCTTTGGCTTGGACTCCCTCTTGGAGAAGAAGGTTGTCAGGGTTTCTGGCCATCGTCAGCTGCTATTCGCTCGCGTGTCTTCTCAACGTTTGGTAACTCACTCGTGTCGATCGCCCAGAGCCAAAGCTGGTCGACCATGAGAACCTTGCCATCCTTGATGACCTCCTCTAGCTTCTCGTCCGACACGTCCGAATCCACGTCGCCCTCGTGAGTGTCCAACAACCCCGTGCTGGATGGCGTGAGCCTGTCCGCGGGACTCCATGCCGAACCCGACGTCTGTCTGCTTGACGAAACCATGTCCTCCCGGTCAGCGCAGCCAGAGGCCCGGCGGTTCTGGGTGAGCTTGTACAGCATCTGGTCGTCATCACGAGCCCACGTGTCCCTCAGCGAGGGATACGCAAACTGGTCCAGCGTCCGGCGGTAGTTGAGCGGCGGGTCGTAGCCGATGTACTCCCATATCATTCGCAACTCGGCAGATTCGAGGTCAGCAACTTGGCGGGGAACAGGACGCGCGCGGCCGTGTTGCATGCGACGCAGGATGAACCTCCGCCGCTGCAGGATGTCGATGTATGTGTCGAAGTGAAGGTAAGGCATGTACAAATGGAGATATGAAGATGAAGGGCCGAACCCGGGGCTCGTTTGGCCAGAATAGTTTGGCGACGGATGAGGCGACGGAGCTACCTTGTCGTCAGCAGGATAACAACAACAACAACAACAACACCAGTACTTCTCAAGGTCGACTCTTGCTCACCTGAACCTGCGGGAACGAAGCTGCAGCCAGGCTTGACAAAGGAAGCCTGCGACTGAGAATGTCGACCAACGACGTGCCTCGACGCCCAGTGGTCGTTGTTGAACAGCTTCGCGAAACCTGGGTCATGCGTGTTTGCAAGGACACCGAATATGTCCTAAATCGATCGGATCAGTATGACATGTTGGACGTCTTGTTGCTCATCATCTGACCTTGACCCACGACGGGTTGGTGAAGGGAGTATGAATCCACATAAACTTCCTCGCTCCCGGGTCGGGTCTCGAGAACCCAGCCGTGAGGTCTTCCATGGCCGTGTTCCTGGAAACGCGGTCGTATCTTCTGGCGAGCGGCTCCGAGCGGCTCTTTTCAACGCCAGCACGCGTGAGCGTGAGCGGATTAGGATCCTCGTCTAACGGCGACAGCTCCAGCTCGGTCGGGTCGGAGCGGGTGCTCTCGGCGTTGCTCGCACGACTCGACGGCCGGTTGAAGCCTGGCGGAGAGAGAGCCGGGACCGTCAGGCTTCCCGCGTGACGAGTAAGTTCCAGTGGCATCGAACGGGTGCCGCCGCCCATGACAGGTCTCGTCACGACGATGGGTGGTGACTCTTGGTTGTCTGCTGCCTCGTCGGTTGTCTGTGGTCCATCACCATCACCATCACCAGGTTGTCCGGGCCAAACCCCCTGGCCCAGCTGCTGAAGGCCCGACAATATTCCCAGTCCGTTGTTGCTGTTCGAAGAGTCTTCCAAAGGCAAAGGCGGCACCACCAGGTCGGACTTGGGATGCAGTGTCGTCCGTTTCAACCGCTCTTCCAGACATCGTTCGGGCCCCTTGTCCAGAAACTCTTGGAGGTGAAGCTTCGTGAAGTAGAGACGGATGTCCGACTCCATCTCCGCATCGGGATCCTCATAGAAGCCGATAATCTCCACCTTGACGTGCTTCTTGAGACTGAGCGGCGTGTGGAGGTACTCCGAGCTCAGAGCTGTCGCCTTCTTGACCGCCGCCGCGAGGTCCTCGAGGTAGCTGCTCATGGTCTCGGTGTTTCCCTTGCCGAAAGAGGCGCAGTTGGCGTGTTCGCTATCGAGAGAGAAGACGCGCTCTTGTCTGACGCCCAGCAGCGACGACTTTATGGAAGCGATCGGGGCGCCGAACAGGACCTCTTTGGACTGGCCTCGGCTCGTCGACCCGGAGCCGGAGAGCTGCGAGTCGATAGTCTCGTAGAAGGTCCAGATGCGCAGCTCGCTCGCCATCGTCGAGAAGTCATCTTGCAGTCTGTGAAGCGGCTTGTGTCCGAGTCTGAGCTCCTTTGAAATGGTCCGTGGCAGCGGGCGTTGCAGGCGCAGAAGTCGCTGGATGCTGTCTTCGAGGTTGTTCATCGACAGGTAACTCGACCCACGATGCGGAGTTGCTGACGACTTTGTCAGACGAGAAGACCCCAGTACGAAAGAGACCTTGTCTTACCGAAGAAGGTGACGCCGTGGCAGTCGTACATGAATGGCTTGTAGCGTTCAGTCCGACTCGCCTTCAGCAGCGCCAGCTTGACGACGAGACCTCCGATGCTGTGAGCCACGAAGAACAGCGGCCGCGATCGTTGCTGAGCACATGGTAAGCACTCATACCGATAGCCAGTCTCGGTATACTGACGTTTCCGTATCGCACGTTCCAAACCTGCTCAATCAAGTCGTCCGCCAGCTGCTCCAGCGTGAGCCCCTCGATCAACTCCCTGTGCCGATACAGCAACACCCGCGCTTCGCTGACTTGTCTCCTGATACCCTGCCTCACCCACAGATGAGGTGCTTTCGGGAGATGTCTGTTGATCGTCGGCGACAGGATGCTGGCCCCGGCGAGTTCCTTCACAGCCGTCGGCGGTCCGTCTCCGGAGCGTCCAAAGTAGCCTTCCGGCAGTGGGTCTCGGGCCCAGGTATCGATCGGATCGGCTCCGGGACACGGCACGCAGACTATATCGACAGACGTCTCGTTGTATCCGCGCCCATTGACGTCTCCATCTATGTGTGCAAATCCAGCCCGTGGGTCCCAGTGCGAGGAGCCACTGCGTCGAGGCCTCTGTCGTTCGATGTGGGTGTCTTCAGATGACTCTTTCGGCGGCGTATCAGGCTCCAGCGCATCGTGTGAACTGTCTTCTCGGGCTGCAGAAACCCCGTCCGAGACGGCGACTTCAGTCTGGCGCGTCCAGTCCTTCGTGTCGGCCATGGTCGCTTGTCCCCATCGAAGGTTACCGCAGCTTCTCGCGATCTTTTGACGGTAATGTAGACATCCAAATGGGGAGGCTGGAGTACTTGTTCAACCTGCGAGTGGCGGGCAAGGCCGGCACGACCATAGTCTATGCCTAGGGCTGATGGACCACCACCCTCTCGTCGCGTCGGTCGTGAGCTTCGCAGGCAGCCGCTTGGCGCTTATGCACATCAGCCTGCGAAGCGAACAGCCCCTAAGGGACTACATATCGGCTCGGCCTGCAGTGCCAGCAGTCTTAGCGAGCTTATTCGACGTCAAGGGGGGCTGTGAAAGGCTCGCCTGTGGGTGGAAAATGCGACAATGTCTTCACTTTTTAGTATCCGGAGGTGCCCCCTTCAGAGGCCATGTGTGACCGCAGCGCGCCCGATACACCTTGGCGACACCGTTTCAACTGCTGGTTCAGAGACTGCCGCTGGATGAGATGAGGCTGGTGTCTGAGCCCTTGCCGTGATTCCAGCTGCAGATGAAGTGTGGCTAAGTATTGTCCAGGTGATGCGCTCAAGCTGACCAAAAGGATTTAGCGCGTTGATCGCTGGCTGAGCAGTTCGCCGAAACTCGGTCAGCTGGTTTTGTTGGATGTTAAGATGATGGCATAGGGCTTCCACATTGTCATTTGTATTTCAGGTACGATGCTGAGCTCTACACGCGGATGAGATTGGGTGAGACGTACAGAGTAGAGTCATCCGGTCCTTGGGCGATGCTACTATTTACTGTCTTGCCTTGAGACGCTCCTCGTTCAGTGGGATTTGGTGAAATGGTAGGTTGGTAGTTCCGATTCACACCGCTCACAACTCCTGCGTTCGTAAAGCAAGCCGGCACGAAGTCTTTTCATCTTCAGCCCAGTTGGCGTACTCTCGTTGCAGATGAGAGAGTCGGCACGAACTGTTCTTCAAGTCGTCAAGTGCAGTGACAGAGGCTCACTCATACCCTTCACGTAGTCATGGGTCATTGATCAGGTAAAGCTGGCTTCCTTGCGCGACGAGTGGTGCGGCGTCTTCATCCATGTTCACCACGGCAGAAACACAGAACGGGAAACCTGATGCGATTAATTCAGGCGACAATTATCGTCAACGAAATGAGCTCCCGAATGTTCAATCAACACTTGATTGGCATAGCTACCGAACTACCGGTGACAATGCTGACGAGCGCCGAGCTTGGCCAAGCGAATCTCGTCGCTAGGTAGCAGATAGCTTGTGATGGCAGGTTCAAAGAGCAGTTACACTGCTCTACGAGTCCATGCTTTGATCATTCGTCTTGCGTTTACTGAGCCTGTGATGTAGAAATTCAACTCATCTTCTACCCCTCACATGAGAGTTGCTGAGTGAGAATGAGGATGAGCTGAAGGGCAGTGAGTGGCTTGTGAGACCCCGTTTCACAGCAAATGACGCTGAGTGACCCCGCTGTGGCCCGATCGCTGGAAAGCCGAGTCCCTGAACACGCGGGGCTTCTGCTTCTATCACGACACCAGCGATGACAACAGCCTGACGATACGAGGTCAATTTTCCCTGCTTGATACTTGGGCGACGGATGTAGGATACTAGCTACATCTCGCGAACTTTTATACGCAAATTACAATTAACGGTCATCATGTCTTCGTGGTCTGAGAAAAAGACGCAGAACCGCACTCTGCAGATCCTCGACGCTGCAACCCAGGGGAGCTATGGCGTTCTCGGAGTCGTAATGTAGCCGCCCTCTCACCGAGTCTAGTCACAGGACCATGTTTAACAGACACCAGTTACAACATTGAGCAGCTCACAGCGGTGGTGAGCGCCGCCGAGGCAAAGAGGTCACCAATCCTCATCCTGCTATTCCCCTCTACCGTCGAGCAGCTGCCCACCTTGGCGTGGGCTGTAGCAGCAGCAGTCAAGACGTCAAGCGTGCCAATCTCCCTGCATCTCGACCACGCCCAAGATGAGGACCAGATTCGTGAAATCGCTGGCACCCTGCCGTTTGACTCGATCATGGTCGATATGAGCCACCACGATCACGAAGACAACCTGGCGAAAACCAAGGTTCTCACCAGAGTCTGCCACGACCACGGTATCGCAGTCGAGGCCGAGAGTGGTCGCATCAACGGAGGAGAAGACGGCATCGCAGATACCGGAGACTTGGAAGGCAAGTTCCCGATAACTATGGCTAGCGCTTCCCGGAGAGAGAGGGCTAACCAAGCCAGCTTTATTCACGAGCCCTGAAGAGGTCGAGGACCTCATCAACGCCGAGATTGATCTTTTGGCCCCCAGTATCGGCAACATCCACGGCGACTACGGCCCGAAAGGCCCGCAGCTGGACTACGAGCGCCTGGCCAACGTGAACAAGCAGATCGACAAGCGCGTCCTGATGGCTTTGCACGGCACCAACGACTTCAGCCCCGAGGTCATGAAGCGCTGTATTGAGAACGGGGCGACCAAGCTTAATGTGAATAAGCTCTTGCTTGAGCCCTGGACGAAACACCTCAAGGAGCATGTCAACAAGCCTTTCACGCAGTTACTCGAAGACGGCATCGTCATTCTGCAGGAGGAAACGGAGAGATGGATTGATATTTGCGGCAGCGGCGGCAAGGCTTAAATGGAATGTATAGTCCATTCATTCTTAGCTTCGATTGGTGCTTTGCTTGCATCGTGTCACCCACGGTACGCCTGTGTCGAATCCACTCTCATGTGAGCACCGCTAATGAGCTCCCTTGATGGCGGAGCTTCCAAGGCAAAGGTGACAGGAATTTACAGTCGAACTTGTCTGAAGAATAGCGCCAACGACACTTAATTCACTTTCTACGTCTTGATAGCCGCAGCAGCTCCGTGGCGTGGAAATGGCACAGCAATGCCTTTGGGTTTCCTTGCCTAGAAGGTCCAAGAGGTGTGTATTCGTCATCACAGAGTCGGGCTTCGGTCGAAAAACTAGAGTGGTTGCTGAGAGACTTCCCATGCTACAATAGAATACAAGGCCTTTCCTCTCATGACTAGAAAGGAATAGTATCTGTTACAATGCGTACGATGATCATGTACAGGGCTTGTGCGTGAGTTACCAAGGAAGACCAGCTTCTTCAAAAACAACAAAAAACATACAACACCAACGACCCGCCACAGCCTCAGGGCCTCAGGGAGAGGGAGACGAGAGTTCCAAACGACTTCCAACAAGCCGCATCATCTCATTTCCCCCCCTTTTCAGTCTCCCAGAACACACACCATCAGCCAAGCCTTGTCCGACTCACAAACCGGTCCAACACAGCAGTCACATTCACCGTCACGTATCCGTACACACGTGACACGCACACATGATACATCACACCATGGCCATTTCCAAGGGCTCTGTACTCCTCGAGAATTGCTATCGCCCCCCGGACGGCACCTACACGCGCGCCGGAGACGACGTGAGCCAGTACTGGCGCAACTGGGGCCTCGCCATCTACCGCACCGCCTACGGCCCGGCCACCGACGCGCAGTGGCGCACCCTCGTCGACAAGATCAACGCCCAGGCCGTCGACGAGATTGAAGGCTACGCGGAAGGCGAGGAAGACGTCGCCACCAAGCTCAAGTCCCTCTTCGTCCTCGACGCCCGCTCCGACCCCGCCCTGCTCGCGGACAAGACCATGGACGAGCTGCGCGAGATGCACAAGCGCGGCAGGGAGGACCTGCCCGAGCCCATACGCAACGCCTCCAACCAGCGCGCGTTCCTCCTCGCCGACGCCGAGGTCCTGGAGGGCGTCGACAGGGACCCCTACTTCTGGGTCAAGTGCGTCGAGGTTGACTACGTCGAGAGGCCCCCCGGCAGGGGCAGGGCTAGGGCTGCCTTCGCGGCCGCCCCGTGGTTCGGCTGGATGAGGATGACGACGCACAGCGTCGTCGACCTGTGTGCCGACATGCCGTTCCGCGAGCTGGCCAGTATCGGCTCGCCTTCGAGGGTGCTCCCTGACGGCCAGGTGCATGTGTACAACGGCGAGCTGAACGGGATGCCGCTGACGGACGAGATGTGTAGCGGGAAGTGAGGTTATGGGAGGTAGTGAGCGGCTGTGAGGATTCTTCTGGGCGGTTGGAAGGGATGTTTGGCGAGGACAAGTATGGTTCATGGCATGTGCTTTGATAGGTAGCTACTAACATAAACAAACATTGTTGATGAGCGTCTCTTATGGCTGAAGACCTGAGTCTCTTCGCATAAAAGGCCAGCTTGAGAATTCAACGCAACAAGCCTTATTTCTTCTCTAGGTCCGTAAATTCACTGCGAACCTGGGGAAGTTGGCAAAGTCCACCGGCCTCGTACGAGCATAACGTGTTGCAGGTTTCTTCCAAACGCCTCAGTCAAACAACGCCAACCGGCACCGTACATGCTAATCGAGACTACACAGGTGCAACCAGCTATATCGTCCCCCATCATTTCCATGCTTGAACTTCCCCTTGTGGGCAGGGTTGTGTGCTGACTGCTGCATTCCTTGGTTCTCTAGTACTTTGGCTTCAGCCAGTTGGATGGGAACAACCCCATCTTTGACGAGACGGTTGACTACGAGAGCGTGGATGACTGTGGCAACCTCCGACTGACGCACGTAGCGCTCCCTATTGGCGGCAACAATGGACGGTGGTACCATAGTAAGACGGCGACCATTCGAGGCTATGTTCTTCCCCCATGAATACTGACAGAGATTGCTTGTAGTGGAGCACATCTTTGACGGTAACCTCATCGGCCAGTTTATGGCTGATGCTGCGGCTGGAAGGCAAGCTGTTCTCCTCTCCTCCGCTCTCACTGAGCTTTCCCATCGGAGGGGTCTTTCACATGCAGCTACGATACTGACAGAAGGAATAATATCTACTATAATACATATAATAATTATATTTAGGGCTTAACGTGGTTGATAAGCGAGCTGCCCAGACAGGCGAGCTGCCCAGACCTTATCACACTTTAAAGACCTTTTTTTAACTATTTTTAAAAACTCTAAATCTTTATAAAAAGTTTTAAAACTATA